>JAFISB010000031.1:0-277599 GCA_022560015.1 Diplodia mutila | reverse complement strand
ACGAAAAGGGGGAAAAGGGGTGGGGGAGGGGGTCGAGAGGGGTCCCTCTCTTTTTTTTTCCTTTTCCCCCCCTTTCCCCCCCCCCCCCCCCCCCCCCCCCCCCCCCCCCCCCCCCCGTCAGTCACGATGCATTTCCACAAGCCTACTTCATTGCATATATCCATTTCATCGCGTTTGCCTCCTTCACCGCCTCTGACCGAGTTCCAGCGCTCCGAAAACGATGACTTTTGTTCTGCATGTGGCTTCTCCGGCCTGCTTCTCTGCTGCGATGGTTGCGACAAGGCCTTCCACCTGACCTGTTGCGACCCGCCGCTGAACGACACTCCGGACGAAAAGTGGCTTTGCCACCTCTGCGCGGCGAAGAGCAACAGCGCATTGAGAGAGTCGGTCTCGTTCACCATGTTCGGCCCTTTGATGGCCACCATCAACAAGCGCAACCCCACCGTCTTCGCTCTCCCCAGGCGCGTCCAAGATCACTTTGAGGGCGTGCGTGCAGACAAGGAGGGCGCGTACGAGGAGGTGCAAGCGACGAAGCCTCTGTACGTTTTGTTTGTTTTTGCTCGCCATTGTGGAGCCGCTGCTAACATCAGGCAGCAACAAGGGCCGTGGCGGCTGGGACGAAGTGCCCGACAACACCAGGCTCCTCGACACCAAGGGCAACGCCATTCTTTGCGTGCAGTGCGGCAAGTCGTCGCTTAACAAGCAGCAGATCATCCAGTGCGATATCTGCAATGCTAACTGGCATTTGGACTGCCTTGACCCGCCCATGGCCAACCCTCCACCCATCCCTTTCAACAGCAGGCACCGAAATGTCTGGAAGTGCCCCCGC
Source organism: Diplodia mutila (assembly GCA_022560015.1). Classification (NCBI taxonomy): domain Eukaryota; kingdom Fungi; phylum Ascomycota; class Dothideomycetes; order Botryosphaeriales; family Botryosphaeriaceae; genus Diplodia; species Diplodia mutila. The sequence continues at coordinate 276,770 of JAFISB010000031.1, read as the reverse complement.
CATATCGACCGGGACCTTCGCGCTATTGAGCCGACTGTTTCCAGCGCTCTCGGTAGCAAGCGGATCTTCCGGATTCGCAAGCCTAGGGACCCCAACATCGTAGACGTCAACATGAGGCGCGGCTTCAAAAACAACGGCGTCATTGAGGTCGCTGAAGATAGTAGCGACAGCGAGAAGGAGGAGTTCGAGTCTAATGACGATGAAGATGGTGTCGTCTACCGCCTTCCGTCCAAAGGCATCAAGCTCGACTTCATATCCAAGATCAAGCAGTAAGTCCTCTGTGCTAATCATCGCAGCTTTCGACAAGTCACTGACTCTTCTAGGATGCGCATGGACAGCGAGGACATCCGCGCTCAAGCCGGTTTCCCCGGCGTAGTCTCGACCCAGCCAAGGACGTACGACCGCAAGTTCAGCAACGCCAATCCTACCGACCGACGTGCTGCCGTCAACCTCGTGCAATTTGCCAACCGAGAGTCCGATCTCGAACTCGGCGGCGACGCGGTGCAGACGCTCATCTACAGTCTGAACGTAAGAGGCCTCGTGTCTAATCAAATTTGATGACGTCAGCACTGACACAAATGCATCAGGGTGAATCACCTGACGAAGTCATCGACAGCATGGCTAGCGCTGAGGAAGCACCGCAGACTATGGAGCCGCCCGGAGAGGAGGAAAGGCGGCAGCTTCTAGCCCTGCAGGAGCTTATTCGCCGCAGACTCGGCGTTACCAACGGAAGTGTCTGAGCGCCCCCAGCAGGCCGATCGCACACGTGTGGCGCCAACCTATGCTGGTGACATGCTTGCTGCGGCACACGGCGCGCAGCTTTCCATTAAATCGGATGTCTGGGGCCTTGAGCTATTCCAACCAGCCCAGAGGAGCAGCTCGGTTGCGCTTACTCGGCCCCCCCTAACCTTCACTAATCTCGACCCAGCGGCTTTTCTTGGAAGAATTGCCAGTCACGTACAGGCACATCACCATTTACGATTGTCCTCTTCATTCCCGCCTTTCCCCCAATACAACGATGTCCTCCGTGTGGGTTTCGCAACGCGGCTTTACACGTTTGGAGACAGCATCCCCACCATCGCGACACGTGTCCTCGATTCCTTCGGACACTGCTGCGCGTCTATTGCCCTGCACGAGCACTGCACTTCGACGGCGGTGCTTTCTTTTCGTCGGACGCGGTCAACTCAAGCATGCACCTGGCGTTTCTACTCCTGCATCTGGCGTCTTTTTTTTTCTTTTCACTGCAGTTCATCATGGCTCTGCGGCATGGGGTGGAGCCTTTTCAACAAATTGGCATGTTTGGTAAGACCAGTGATTTCCTCGTTTGGCTCAACAGAAGGACGGAAGCGGCGTGTAGGAAAAAAAGAGTTGAGCATTCTTGACGGAAGGTCCCGAGCGTTTCGGACGGAGAGATAGCAGGGCGGATCAGTGGAGAAGGAGCACCGGTCAGAGATTCCTACTTTGTATTACAGCGCGGCGCTTAGGCGAAAAGCGGGCGGAATGCGTGGATGGTGGGTGAGGGAGCAGACGGCAGGCTGAGGTAAACAGCGTGCAAAAATGCAGTGTAGTCTGAGTGCGGATGGCGGAGCCTGCTTTGCGTGCTGGCGGCCGTCAGGGTTGCTGCCCAGTGGTGACCCCGGTCTCTTCCCCAGACGACAAGGGGTGATGTTGCCCAAGCGGGCCTTGCACGTGACGGTGGGTCAGGTTTGTCGGACGTGCGTCACATCATCCTGCGATTCCCTGCAGCTCGCCAGAACCTCCGCCCGCCGCCGTCGCATCCCGCTTCACGCCAACCAACCACCACCTCTTGCTTCCTCCTACATCATGACCGAGGCCAACTTCCGTGCGCGCAAGCGCCAGAAAGTCTATCGCAAGCGTCTCGACGAGGATGACGATAACAACATCAACGATGCGCCACTAAATGCCTCCGGCAACCGCGCCCCGCTCACCACCGCCGCCGCGGCTACTGTCTCCACCTTCGACGCCGCCGACCCTGCTACCACGCCGCCAACCGCCGCAGACGCCCAGACGAACAACGAAGAAGGCGGACAACCGTCCGTCGCGGAGATTCTGCGCCGTGCACGCAAGCAGAAGACTCGGGGCGTCGGCGTTGAGTTCTCGTCATCCGGCAGTGGCAGCAAGTCAAATGGGAGCTCCGAGGTTATTGCTACTGCGGTCGCGCCGCCAGTCAGCGGTGGTGCTGCGCCGGAGCAGCAACAAGTCGAAGTGGTGGCTGCGAAGGAGTTCGCGCCGCAGACAGGGATGGTGGCAGATACGTTGGACAAGCACATGTGAGTGGTTCTTCTATTTGTTTTACTCTCCCAATTGATCAGGAAAAGAGAGAGAAAGAGATAGTTGGCCGGATCTTTGGATTGGCTGCTAATGTTTCAAGGATGGCTTATATAGATTCCAAGATGGCTGAGATGCGCGAGGGCGAGCGCCGTGCGGCGGCTGCGCAGGCGGCCACGGATGCTACGAGTTATCATCAGCAGCTGCAGAATGGCTCCGCCACGTCGACTACACCCTCTTTCCCCTCTAACGGAGTGCGCCAAAGGCAGCCGGCGGGCATGGGCAAGCTAATGGAGATTGACCTGGGCCCGGAGGCGGCGCGAAGGAACGTTGAGCGCACCGAGGAGGCGACGAGACGGCTGGAGAATGGAGAGTCGCTGGAACAAGAGATGCAACCCAAGGGCAGAAGGGGCAGGAAGAGGAGGACGAGCGAGGACATTAGACGGGATAAGTTGGTGGAAGAGATCCTGAAGGAGAGCCGACGTGAGTCAATTGCTTTGCTTTTTTCCATCCTCTTTTTCTCTTCCTGTCTTGTTGGTTTCAAATTAGTAGGGGGGAAGGAGAAAAAAAGACGGAAAGCTACTATCCACCTTCGTAAATGCAGCTAACCTCTCTGCCTTCTATCGCAATCCTGCAGTCGAAATGTACGACGACCGCGCACAGCTAGAGCAACAGAAGAAGGACGCCGAGGAGGGCGCCGCCGACGACCGCATCGTGGAGCAGTTCCGCCGCGACTTCATGGAGGCTGTCCAAACACGCCACAACCGTCGACCGCCGGCCAGCAGCAGCGCCAAGAACAAGGCTGCAGAAGAAAGACCCAAGGGCCCGAAGCTGGGCGGCAGTCGCAGCGCGCGTGCGGCTATGAGGGCAGCCGAAGAGAAACAGAAGAAGAAATGAAGGAAATGCCGTTTGGGTCGGACGGGTTACTGCGGGCATGGGTTGGGCGGTGTGTTTGTGTGGGTTCGATGACTGCATCGTTGACGATTGGCGTTTAGTTGGCACTGACGATGAAAGAAAATGAAAACCCTTTGAAGCTGCCAGTCAACAGACAATTGAATTCGTTGAGGTGTGGCCAGCAAGAAGGGCACAGGCCACACGATAGAAACGTGTTCCCGGCCCCTCCGGGCTTCTGTGTGAATTTTCTCCGCACTTTCCCCGTTCTTTCGCCTAGACGCTCTATGGTGCCTTTGAGATCGTGTGTGATGAGCTTCAAGAAGGGTGATACAAGTACATTATTTTCTATCGTGAGAAGAAGGCTCGATCTCTATACTTTTCCTTCATTCCATCCTTTTCCCAACCAAAGATAACAATGATGGACGAGGCTGAAGTAAGTTCCAGAGAATTGAATGGGAAGCACGAGGACGATGTATGTATGTAGCTCATCTGATACGCACAGAAGAGGGAGCAAAGTAAAAAGAAGACGAGAGAAAGGGTGTTTCAAACTTTCTACAACATACTCCAGGCCTCCACCCTACACACCCACGCTCTCACTCGACTTCGACCTTCTTCAATCAAACCTTCCTAACTGCGGTCCCGGTGTCCCTATCCCGGCCCTCGCGATCGAAGACCTTCAAGAACAGCTCCAGCCACCGCGCCTGCCGTCTGTTCAACGACTGCGGGCCCGGCTTGCGCAGCATGGCGTTGACAACGTCCCGCACGCGCTGGCGCAGCACCTTGACGACGAGACACGTCTTCCAGTCCCGGACGGCGAAGCGCAGGCGGTTGCCGTCGAGGGCGACGACTCCCGCATGCAGGCGGGCGTCGGCATCGCTTGCGGACGAGCCGGCGAAGAGGGCGAGGGGAACGTCGTGCGCGACGGACGTCGAGTGCGCGTTGTACAGCTTGCTGGCTCCAGACTGCATGATGTGGTAGTAGGAGAGGTAGCGGAGCGAGGTGCCGGGCGGCGGGTGCTTGTTGACCGACGTCGGCGCCAGCGAGACGGACTGGTTACTGGCGACGTTGCGCCAGCCTTTGCCGTCGCGGGTCAGGAGCTTGGGGTAGAAGGACCAGGCGACGACGGCAGAGATGAGGAGGTCGTTCTGGGCGTTGGCGTTGGCGGACGCGAGGACGGGGACAAAGCTGCGGCTGCGCGACGAGGGTCGGTAGCGGTTGAGGGCGTGGCGCTCGTCGGGCGTGAGGGCGACGAAGTTCGCGTCGGCGAGCGAGCTGAGGAGCTGTGACTTGAGGTCCTCGATGTTGGCCAGGTTCTGCCGGCTGAGAAAGTTCTTCTGGCAGAATTGGAATTCGGACTGCCCTGGCGTCGTGCACACCTTGCGCCACGTTGTGTAGGCGTTGTACGCGGTCAGGAGGTCCGAGTCGCCACGTCTGTAGGCCAGCCGGGCTAGGTCTGCGCGCTGTCTTTGGCCGAAAGGTGCTATGAACGGGTCCTTGGAGGAGAGGATGGCGGCGATGGTGATGGCCACATCGGCGCAGCCAAAGATGCTTGCAAGAAGCGCAAGTTTCCCAAGGTTGGCATCGAGAGGAAGCTTCGCCAATTGCCTTCCCAACGGCGTCAACTCCTCGCTTGCGGTCAGAGCATCCACCTCAATCAAGGCGTCAATTGCCCTCCTGATGTTCTTGGTTGACGGAGGATCCAAAGCTTGCGACAGGGTCGGCTCGATATCACCAAGCTTGCAAATCTTGACGCGCATGACGAGATCCTGCAGTGATAACCGGAGCATCTCTGGCGTCTGCTGCTCGGCCATTAGTTCATCGTGTCTATATTTTGTGAACAAGTGGAAGCAGAGGCCTTCTTGAACACGCCCAGCTCTTCCTCTCCGCTGTTTAGCGTTGGCGCGCGAGATGAATGACTGAATCAGACGGGACAGTTGTCGCCTCTCATCGAATCTCATCTCCTTGTGTTTACCAGTGTCAACCACGCAAGTGATGTCCGGGATAGTGATACCGGTCTCCGCAATGTTTGTGGCGAGCACAATCTTGCGCACGCCAGGTGGTGGGACCAGGAAGGCAGCCTGCTGGTCCTCGCTCGCAATCGTGGAATGCAACGGGTACACGAGCCAGTTCTGAGCGAACGACTCGTGACCGACAAGCATGTCGTTCATTTGCCTGATCTCCGCAATACCGGGGAGGAACACCAAGATCGCTTTGCTAAACTGGGTGTAGCCAGGATCGTACGCCACCCTCTCCAACAGGCGAATGATGAGCTCGTAATCGATTCTGTACTCATCGTATTCCTTGAGAGCATTCCGAGTTGCGGCACTGTAGCCCTGAAGATTCCCTCCAGTCCCAGACTTGTTGCCGTCAGCGCTGTCTTCATCGTCCTCGGCGGCCTCTTGGTCTGCATAGGAATTCTTCTGAGTTTTGACATCGTAGTGCGTCAACTCAATGGCGTCCTCCAAAAACTTTGTTTGGACCGGAAAAGTGCGACCCGGAACAGTCACAATTGGAGCACCATCCAAGTACTTCGAGAAGCGATCTGCATCGACGGTGGCACTCATGAGGATCACCTTCAATTCAGGGCGGCGAACCATCAGAGCGCGAAGAACAATGAGCAAGAAATCCGTGTCGATACTATAATCAATTAGCTCCCGCGTCTCTGAATTGAACCATGAAGCTTACCTCCGCTCGTGGACTTCGTCTATTACCAGATGCGTGATGTCGCTCAACCCCTTTGAAGACTCGAGCATACGCAGGACGATACCAACGGTGGCATAAACCAAACGTGTTGACGCTGCCATGTGGGACTCCAATCGGATAGCATATCCGACCAGGGACCGAGAAGTACCAATGTCATTTTTGTTCTCGCCCAACTCTTCACTGACACGCTGCGCCAGAGAAATGGCAGAGATACGACGAGGTTCAGTGCAGTAAACTTTGCACGGACGACCGTTGGACAGCTCGTGTTCAAGAATAAACGCGGGTAGCTGAGTACTCTTGCCGCACCCGGTTTCACCGCAGAGAATGACGACTTGGTTCCGCTCAATGGCTGAAAGTGCAGCCTCCCGGAAATGTGTCATTGGCAGTTGAGACCTTGTGGCGAGCATACGCTGATACGATGGCATGGAGGTTTTCCGTTGCCACATCTCTTTCAAGCGCTCCGAGTCATCTTCGGAGACCTCGTTGGTGCGTATCGGGAGATTCAACTCTCCATTGCCATCTCCCACGCCCTTGCCGCGCTTCTTGAAGCCATTCATCAAGATAACGCCGTCTTCATCCTCCCTTTCAAGCGTTTCTTGAACGATACCGCGAAGGTCCTTGACCATCTCCCGATCCTTTTCGTCAGTAATGTTCTTCTGCGCCTCGGAGAATTCCGCCCAGAGATCTCTCCAAGCCGGCGGAAGCCTCATGTAAACCTTTTCCTCTTTAGAAGAAACCGAGAAAATTAAAAAGAGAGCAGCGACTGAGACATACGCCTCACTTTGTTGGGTTCCTGGGGTTGCCACTTTAATCATAGTAAAGGCGGTGGACCTCGGCCCAACCTCGCAAATAATATCAGGGATTGCTGAAGCATCAATAGGCTCTTGATCCTTTGTCCAAGTGATATTTACGGAATGGCGACTTGAGTATGTGGTGGGTGAGACGTGCTTGTAGGCCAGACGCACTCCGGAGTCTCTGTGACAAGGGTGAGCATATTGTCGACGCGGAACGTGTATTCAGATAGCTGGAACAAACCTTGCGCGACAGGCCTCTTCCAATATCCTGCGTGGATTCATGCCTGTGGATTTGCCAAAGTCGCGTACGGTAGCTGAGAGAGCGTCTCCAGCAGAACCACCAATCGCCAAAGGCTGGTTATCTCCTGGTTCAGCCGTGAACATCCCACCGAGGAGGCCATCATCATTATCCGCACCTTGTGTTAGAACATCGCCGGCTAGAGTAGCTTGCTGCATGATATCATCGGCGGCGTTGGATTCTGGCTCTGCTAGGCTGTCCGATTCCTTACTTTTAGTCTCCTTAGAGCGTTTCGGTCTACCGGGAGTTTCCCGGGCCAATTCTATGCGTACAGACGCCCATTTTTCATCGGCCTCACGCTGGTCAAATAAAGCATCTGATTCGATCTGCTGGATCTTTTTCTGAAGCTTTAAAGCGCCTGTCGGCAGCGAGGCCGTCTTCTGAGCGCCGCGAGACTTTTTAGTAGATTTTGAACGAGAATTAGCCGTAGTGACGAGGTCCGGATTAACTTGAAACAGGCGAGACTTGGCGGCAATATAAGTCTCAAGCAACTGATCCGGCTCCATGTCACTGCCGAGATCGCTGACCTCGAAATCCTCTTCGGATGGAGCAGGACTATCGGCCTCTTGCTGAGGAGGAGCTGGCTTGTGTTTAGATGTGGGATTCCGATCGGAAGCAGGCGTCTCTGAGCGTTTTGGAGAATCTGAGCAGACCACTGTCAGTGGGCTGTCATAGACTTCCAACAGGTGGAGAACGGCGGCTTAGAAGGAGGATTCAAATGCAAGATCAAGAAGCTAGGAGGTTGTTTGTTTCAATGGATCCAGAGGACCAGCCGTTGTGCGCGTTGGAGAAGCATAGGAAAGAACCACACATAGTCTGCTGGAGCCTACGTCTACCTGGCAAGGGGGTCTGTATCGTTGGCCAGCGTAGTGATGTCTCGCGCGAGAATGCCGGTCTTAGCAGACGCAGTTCTGTACAGGTGGTCCAGGTCTGATACTCGCGGGTACACGTGGCCTCCAGCTGCTGACCCAATGACGTACACACAAAGACTTGACGGTGACGGGCGGCCGTCGCGCAAAAGGGGACGAAAGTAGAGATGGTAGGACTTACTAGACCTTGGAGAGCTAGTGGTATCAATTGCTGGCGGCAGAGCCTGGGTTTCATAGGGCGGAAGTTCATCGGGAGAGCAATTAACGGCAAACCAATCTAGACATTCCTGGAGAGCCCAAACAGGCGTGGTGGCATCCAAAGGTGGCGGGTTCCGGCATATTAGAACCAGCATCTGGCGGACTCTCTCCTTCGAGAAGCCCATGTCGGCCAGAGTCTGGCTCAGGGTCCACAGGCGGAGAACGGCATCTTCCTCGGAAAGAGAGCGGATGGAGTACTTGTGCTCTGGGGAAGCAAAGTCTCCGTTGATCTCGTCCTTGATAAGATCCAAGATCTGGGCTGTGAGCTCCTGCGGCAGCCACTCTCGGGTGGGCAGATATTGGGCCTGGGTGCGGAGGACACGGCGGTCCGTCTGGATCCTGGAGATGTGGCGCGAGGACTCCTTGCGGACCTTTTGGGCATGCTTCTCCACCAAGAGCTGCAGCTCGTTGCGCTCCAGCTGCAGCTCGAGCTCCTCCGGGCTGAGCTGGTGCAGCTCCCCGGGCGCAGGGGCCGGAGCGGGGGCGGCATCGGCGGGCGTAACGGGCGTGGCGGGCGTGGCAGCGCTGCCCGTTTCGGAGGCGTCGGCGGAGTCGAGCTTCCTATCGACCTTGGGCTTGCTCGCGATGGAGGTGGTGGCGACGGCGCGCGCGGGGTTGGGGGCGGGCTTCTTCTTCTTCTTGGGCGCCATGCTAGGTGGTGAAGAGTTAGCAGGGCGGTTGTCGGCGGCGGAGGTTTTAGACGAAGTGGTGGCCGGGCAGGCGCGATGTCATCCTCAAGATCTGCGCACCCGCGTAAATCTGACCACCCACCTCACCCGCGCAGTTTCCTCCGCGCAGCAAATCCCCGCGACCGTTGCACCATGGCGGAGGTCAAGACCGACGGCGCGCAGGGTCTTGACCAGTTCGCCCTGCGCAAGGACATCCTCTCCAGCTCGACCAAGCGCCGCATCGCCAAGCTCCGGCTGGTGGAGCAGCTGCTGCTTGACAACTGTGCGTCCGCCGAGCTCCAATTCCACCGCCCCGCTGACCTCCCCGCAGCCATCGCTCCCAGCGACGCCAAGAGCGTTCTGCTCATCCTGTTCGACACCTATCCGCTCTACATAGACCGCCCCTCGCGCCAAGCCGTGCACCAGTGCCTCCGCGCTGCCGCCGCGAGCCCAATCGCCGAGGAATTGCTTGGTGGCATTGCCAAATTCCTACACGCCGAGTCCGCTAAATCCAGCGTCGCCGCCGCCAATGTCTTCAGCCTCGTCGAATGGAGCTCCATACTGCTGCAGGAGTTCGGCGCTCGCGACGCCCTGTGGAACAAACACGGGCTCCATGTCGTGGCCGCCGACGCCCTCTTGCTTGAGACGTGCCTGGGCTCCGTCAGTCGGGACGGTCTGAAGCACTCGGCGCTGGTCGTCACCCGCCGTGCGCTCCGCCGCGTTTTTAGAAACGAGTCCATCGGCAAGGCTGCCATCCAGTCCTCTGTGGCAGCATTGTCCGCCAAAGGCAGCACTCCCACCGCCCGTAACTCTGTGTTCCTGGGCGTTGTTGCTGGTGTCTGCTCAAGGATAGACGCAGCTAAGCCGGTGCTGGAAGAGAAGAAGAAGGATTACTACGCATACTATGCGCGCGAAATCATTGGCTCTAAGACGGTTCTGCCCAAGCACATCACGAATGGCCTGTACGATTTCTTCAACGCATTTACATCCCTAGAAGACCTACAGAAAGAGATCATTCCGCCGGCTGAGAGAGCACTGCTGAGGGCACCTGAGGTTGTTCTTAATGGTCTTCTGGCCCCCATGCTGCAGTCCCTCCCGCAGAGCATAGACCTCTCCGAGGTGCTGCACAAGAACCTGCTCAAGCCCCTCCTCTCGAGCGTTAAGTCTACGAATGCTACAATCAGGGCCGGTGCCCTATCAACATTTGAGGCAATTGCCGCTCGCTCAGCCGATGATCAGGTTTTAGACAAGATTGCGGAAGAGGTTCTGAATCCCTTGAAGCAAGGAAAGGTGACGGTAGCAGAGCAAAAAATCATTCACGCACAGATGCTCATTGCCTTGAAGGCCTCTGAGGCACTCGCTAAAAAGGTTCCCACTGGACTTGGCCCCGTGGCCATCAAGGAGCCCAACGAGGTGGCTGTTGGCGCGGAGACGCGCGCCATCTCCAAGCACCTGGCTTTTGCTCTTACCACTGGCGGTTCAGCAGAGTCCGCCGTTACTGATTCCTTTGTCAAGGGCCTTGGCGACAAGCGATTGCCTGTGCGAAGGCTCTGGGCTCTGCGTATCGGGGAGCTGCTCTGGACGCTTGATGAAGAACAGGCCAAGCAGGCAGGAGTTGTTTCTTTCGTCCAGGCTGTCGTTCAGAAGCTTCTCGACTCATGGCAAGAGGTAATCAAGAACCCCATGTCTGCTGTGCAAAGTGGTCTAGTCACAGTCGCCTACATTGCCACTGCCTTTAGCCTCTCCAGGTGGAGCAAGCTGGAAGATGAAAAGATCAGGGCTGCAATCACGAAGGCTTCCATCGTCAAGAACGTCATGATGGCCGAGCCCAAGCCCTCGTTCTTGCTGAACCACCGAGTGTACTCCAAGCTTACTACAGAAGAAGACTTGGCTTGGGGCCTTCGCGCGCTGGCTTCTGTAACTGATACGATTGCCAAAGGCAAAGAAGACTCGCCGATCGAAGAGTCATGGTCGCAAGCCTTTTTGTACTTCACTTCAGCTGCCGGAATCGCTCCCAGCGTGCGTCAAGAGGCGATACGCTCCCTCTCCAAGGCCTACGCCCGCCATCCCGCCCGCATTGCGCACATCATCATCAACGGTCTCTGGCAGTGGCGCCGAAATGTGGAGTTGAACGAGAAGGACACTGCGGCCACCACCTCTAAGAGCGGCAATAATGAGCTCTATCTTGCCTTGCGCGCGATTTGCCTTACACCTGAGGAGCAGAAGGCTCTCGAGGTTCCCATCGACGATTCAACGCTGCGCGCGCAATTAATCAACCTGATTGTGCTAGCTCGGCCTCAGCTTCTGCCGCGGGTGTCCTGGATCGACACCTGCCTGAAGACTGGTGTTGATCCTGGTGAGCTTGTCAAAAATGAACTTGACCGTTGCATCGAGACCATCATCAATACGACCAAGGTGAGTCACCCGGAATTAGTATTCGACCCGCATTTACTGATTTTGATAATTAGGGAACCTCTTCCATTCACACTCCTCTGGTGAGGCAGGGTGCTTACTCTGCCGGTGCAGATCTTGCCTTTGTTGCTCCCGAAGTCGCCATTCCTCGGCTCGTAGAGCAGATCAAGCAAGATCTTGATCCAAAGCAGCTCGAGAATATTGGTCCTACTGAAGCAGCCATTTTCCGCACTCCAGAGGGAATACCGTTCATTGACGTGCTTGCTAAGCAGCAGACTCGGGTTCCTTCCAAGGGTGACGCAGACTACGACACATGGAAATGGGAGCAAGAGTTGCGAGACCAGATCGCCTCGAAGAAGGGTACTCAGAAGAAACTAACTCCAGACGAGCACGCCAAGGTCAAAGCACAAGTCGAAAAGGAATCCAAGATCCGCCAAGAAGTCGCTGTCGTCGAAGCCTCTCTTCAACGTGGTGTCGGTACGATCAAAGCGCTCGCAACCGGTCCCCCAACTGAGGCGAGCTTTTGGCTTGGGCCGGCCATTGATTCAATTTTGCAAGCCATGGATGCCGGTGCCGGCCTTGTTATTGCCGACGCCGCTACTTCTGCGTACATCGCTTGCGCGGAGCGCATCTCGCCCAGGCTAGGCGTGCACAAGCCGTTCTTCGGAATTGCTACCTTGCGGGCCATGGATATGGCATTCATCCCGGATGGACTCGCTGACGAGCCCCTTGGCGACCTTGTCACCAGATTGCTTTACCGTACGAGGTTCTTAAGCGAGCAGCGACCACTTGATAGCATATCGCTCATCTACATCCTCCCCTTGGTTTTCTTGGTGCTTGAAAACGGTGCCATCGACCGACCAAATGCGGAAGAGGCTGATGAACAAATCGTCCTTGCTCTGGAATTCATTTCTTTTCACACCAACTCATGCTCTGACAAGACCCTTCCCCGCCGCAAGCTCTTCACCGTCCTCATCACGTCCATGCAGAAGTACACACAGCACTTCAAGGTTGTCAAGGATTGCCTGATGGACCTTTGTAGAGGAATCGGATCCGACTTGAATGCCGAGGAGACCTTGGCTGTCACGAAGGGTGCTATTGTGCCACAAGTTTCTGTCAGGACTTCGGTTCTTCAGGCCATTGACGAAGAGGTGGATATCATCGATATTGATTTCTCGGAAGACATCTGGCTTGCATGCCATGACGACGTGCAAGAGAATGTCGACCTTGCAAAATCCATCTGGGAAGCGAATGGCCTTGAGCTGCCCGAAGATGCCGCCGTCAAAATACTTCCGTACCTTCAAGCTACCGACAAGCAGCTTCGTAGAGCCGCAGCCCGTTCTCTCGCTGAATGTGTCTTCGTCAGACCAGACGTCTTTGAAAGCATCATGAAACAACTTCAAGATATCTATAAGGAGATGGCTAAGCCAAGGCTACCAGAACGTGACAGGTACGGCATGCCTATCAAGAAAGATCTCACAGATCCCTGGGAAGCGAGGAATGGCGTTGCTCTGGCGTTCCGAGAGCTTGCAAGCCAGTTCCGTGCCGAGGATTTGGTACCTTTTGTGTCCTTTATGATTCAAGAGGGCCCGCTTGGTGACAAGAGCGCAGCCGTTCGTGACGAGATGGTCGAGGCGTCGGTGAGCATCATTTCGCAGCGTGGACAGCTGAAGGTGGAAGAACTCATGGAGCTCTTTGAGCGTGCCCTTGAGGCACCCGATCAAGGAAGCGAGGCCGCCGACCTGGTCAACGAGGCCATTATCATCCTCTACGGAGCTCTCGCTCGCCATCTTCCTTCTGGCGATGACCGTGTCCCCAAGGTTGTGCAGCGCCTTCTGCAGACGCTCAGCACCCCGTCCGAAACTGTCCAGTACGCAGTTGCCGAATGTCTCCCTCCGCTTGTGAGGGCCTCGGACGACAAGGTCTCCGATTACGTCCAGCATGTCATGGACGAGCTCCTTCAATCAAAGAAGTACGCATCCCGTAGAGGTGCGGCCTATGGTCTGGCTGGTATCGTCCGTGGCAAAGGTCTCGTCCTTCTCCATGAGAAGCGCATCTTGTCCACGCTCAGGGGGGCGGGCGAAAACAAGAAAGATCAGAACGCAAGGCAAGGAGCTTTCCTGGCTTACGAGCTACTTGCTCTTATCCTCGGCCGTATCTTCGAACCCTACGTCATCCAGACTGTGCCGCAACTTCTTGCGGGATTTGGTGACACTAGTGCAGACGTCCGCGAGGCATGCCTGGACGCGGCCAAGACGTGCTTCGCTAACCTGAGCTCTTATGGTGTCAAGCAAGTTCTTCCTACTTTGCTTGAAGGATTGGATGAGCAACAATGGCGTAGCAAGAAGGGCGCTTGCGACTCTCTGGGCGCCATGGCCTACTTGGACCCGCAGCAACTTGCAATTAGTCTTCCCGAGATCATTCCGCCTCTAACTACCGTCCTCAACGATTCTCACAAGGAGGTCAGGGCCTCGGCAAAGCGTTCTCTACAACGGTTTGGAGAAGTTATTAGCAACCCCGAGATCAAGAGTGTCGTGGACATTCTCCTCAAGGCTCTCAGCGACCCCACAAGGCACACGGATGAGGCTCTTGAGTCCCTCATCAAGGTCAATTTCGTGCACTATCTCGACGCACCGTCTCTCGCACTTGTGGTCCGCATCCTTGAGCGCGGTCTGGGCGACAGGTCCGCCACCAAGCGCAAGGCTTCCCAGATCATTGGCAGTCTAGCCCATTTAACGGAGCGAAAGGATCTCATCTCTCATCTACCCATTCTAGTCGCCGGTCTGCGCGAGGCCATTGTCGACCCCGTTCCCACGACCCGTGCCACGGCCTCGAAAGCCCTTGGATCTACTGTTGAGAAGCTTGGCGAGGATGCCCTTCCTGACCTCATTCCCAGCCTCATGGCCACTCTTAAGTCCGACACAGGTGCTGGTGACAGGCTTGGGTCAGCACAAGCACTCAGTGAGGTTCTTGCTGGTCTCGGTACAAGCCGTCTTGAGGAGACTCTGCCGTCTATCCTGCAGAACGTTACTAGCTCCAAGCCCTCTGTTCGCGAGGGCTTCATGTCGCTGTTCATCTTCTTGCCGGCATGCTTCGGTAACAGCTTTTCGAACTACCTTCAGAAGATTATTCCGCCGATTCTTGGTGGTCTTGCCGACGATGTTGAGTCAATCCGTGAGACGGCTCTCCGTGCTGGTCGACTTCTTGTCAAGAACTTTGCCACCCGCGCCATTGATCTCCTGCTTCCCGAGCTCGAGCGGGGTCTTGCCGACGACAACTACCGCATTCGTCTCAGCTCCGTCGAGCTTGTTGGAGACTTGCTCTTCAACCTCACGGGTATCAGCAGCAAGACTGAGCAGGATGAGGACGAGGAAAGTGCCAGAGAGGCAGGTCAATCACTGCTCGAAGTGCTCGGCGAGGAGAGACGCAACAGAGTCCTCTCTTCCCTCTACATTTGCCGTTGCGACACTTCTGGCCTCGTCCGCACGGCGGCCATTCAAGTTTGGAAGGCTCTGGTTGCCTCTCCCCGCACTCTTCGCGAGCTCATCCCTACACTCACCCAGCTTGTCATCCGCCGCCTTGCAAGCTCCAACATGGAACAAAAGGTCATTGCTAGCAACGCTCTTGGCGAGCTTATTCGCAAGGCTGGTGAAGGAGTGCTTGCTACGCTCTTGCCTACTCTTGAAGAAGGTCTTCAGACTTCCACCGACACCGACGCCAAGCAGGGTATTTGCATTGCCCTGCGCGAGCTCATTGCGTCTGCAGCGCCAGATGCTTTGGAGGAGTACGAGAAGACGCTCATCTCCGTGGTGCGGACGGCATTGGTCGATTCCGACGACGACGTCCGTGAAGCTGCTGCCGAGGCATTCGATGCTCTGCAAAAAATATTTGGCAAGAAGGCAGTCGATCAGGTTCTTCCCTTCCTGCTCAACCTACTCCGTTCGGACGAGGATGCCCAGAACGCCTTGTCCGCCCTTCTTACTCTTCTCACCGAGCAGACAAGAAGCAACATTATCCTCCCGAACCTGTTGCCTACACTTATTGCTTCGCCTATTTCTGCCTTCAATGCTCGTGCTATTGCTTCTCTTGCAGAGGTGGCCAGCTCGGCCATGACTCGCAAGCTGCCGCAGATCCTCAATGCTCTCATGGACAACATCGTCAGTACCAAGGATGAGGAGTTGCGGAAGGAGCTTGACACTTCCTTCGACACCGTCTTGGTGTCGGTTGACGAGTATGACGGTCTTACCACCATTATGAGTGTGATGCTGGCGCTTGTCAAGCATGATGATCACCACAGGCGTCGCGCAGCAGACCTTCACCTTGCCAAATTTTTCCAGGCCGCCGAAATCGACATGTCCCGCTACTACCCCGATCTCATCCGGGCGCTGCTCATGTCCTTCAACGACAGCGACCCGGAGGTCGTCAAGGCGGCTTGGACGGCACTGAGCGCTCTGACGGGCCGCCTGCGCAAGGAGGAGATGGAGTCTCTGGTCATCTCCACCCGCCAGGTTCTGCAGCAAGTTGGCGTGGCAGGCTCGAACCTGTCTGGTTTCAACTTGCCCAAGGGAATCAACGCCATTCTGCCAATTTTCCTGCAGGGTCTCATGAACGGCTCAGCGGACCAGCGGACCCAGGCAGCTCTTGCCATCTCGGATATTATCGACCGTACGAGCGCGGAGTCCTTGCGCCCGTCTGTCACGCAAATCACCGGTCCTTTGATTCGTGTTGTTTCGGAGCGTTCGGTGGAGGTCAAAGGTAAGTTTTCGAGTCCACTGTCATCATTATTCATTCCACTTTTAACCACGTAGTTTCAGCTGCGATCCTCTACACCCTCAACAACCTGCTTGAGAAGATCCCGACGTTCCTCAAGCCCTTCCTGCCGCAGTTGCAGAGGACTTTCGCCAAGTCTCTGGCCGACACGTCGAGTGAAGTCCTCCGGATCCGTGCTGCCAAGGCGCTCGGAACACTCATCACCCTAACGCCACGTATCGACCCCCTCATTGCCGAGCTCGTCACTGGCTCGAAGACGTCGGACCATGGAGTCAGGACAGCAATGCTCAAGGCGCTTTACGAGGTTGTCAGCAAGGCGGGTGGCAACATGAGCGAGGCTTCGCGCAACTCGATCCTCGGCCTGATTGATGCGGACATAAACGAGGCGGACGATGCCATGTCAATCCAAAACGCACGCCTGCTAGGAGCGCTCATCAAGAACCTGCCTGCCGAGATGGCAGACAGTCTCATCAAGAACCGGGTGCTCACGGCTTCGTACAACAAGTCGTCGGTGCTGGCGATCAACTCGATCCTGCTCGAGTCTCCCGAGACGCTCACCGAGTCACGCAGCGAGGAGACGGTGGCAACCATCGCAAGCGGAATTACTCATGGCAACGACATGGTGGCCGACAACTGCGTGCTGGCAGCAGGCAAGTATCTGCTGACCGAGTCAAGCAACAAGTCGTTCGACTCTACCAAGCCCATCTTCGAGGCGCTGGCACAGGTGATTCCGCCTGGCAACGCGATCGACACGCGGCGGCTGTCGCTGGTGGTGATCCGTACAGTCAGCAGGCACCACAACGACCTCGTGAGACCACATCTGGCGCTCCTGGCACAGCCCGTCTTCGCGTGCGTCAGGGACATGATCATCCCGGTCAAGCTGGCGGCCGAGGCGGCATTCCTGGCCATCTTCGACGTGGTCACGGAGGAGAATGCCGTGTTCGAGAAGTACATGGCGGGCCCCGGAGCGTCGCTGGGCGCGGGGCCGAAGAGGAGCATGCAGGACTACTTCAAGCGGGTTGCGACGAGGCTGGCGGCGCAGGCGAGGGAGAGGAAGGAGGCCGAGGGTGGACAGGGCGGATTGGGCCTGAGTAGCGACGAGATGGAGGACGAGCGTGAAGTGTGGTCGGTGGGCAAGGTGGAGCTGGGTGAGGGTGGGTTTGGGGACGAGTAAGGGTGTAGGATAGCGAGTGATGTCGTGTAGGTAGCGAGCGATGTCGTGCCGGTAGCGAGCGACGCCAGAAAAAAAAATATACATGGTGATTTCCTGGCGATGGTCTGAAGACGGGTACACGGCTCGCGGCAGCCGGTGAAGCGGACTTGGAGGGGCGGAGTGTAGAGCTAGGTGGCATCTGCTTTGGCTTGGGCTTGGGCTGGGGCGTCGCGCGCAGGGAGTCTGGGGGCAGCTTAATTCGACATCACCTCCGAACCCGCCGCCGCACGCGTGCCCTTTCATCAGCTCCACGACGCGCCGCCATCGACTGCACCGCGAAGCCATCGAATCCGCGCCTGCCATCGCCCGCGCTGGCTGCCAAACCCCCCGCGCGCCCTCGCCCGAGGGACTGAGGCCCACCGTCCAGCAGCGTGGATGCGCGGCCGTCCACACCACCGAGCCGCCGCCGCCCAGTAGCACCCACATCCCCCTCAGCCCCGCTGATGACGAGCATGGCGCGCTCCGAGTCAGCCGCGGAGCCGTCGTCGACGCCAACCCTGTCCGCGAAGACACTGCCCGGCGTCAATGGGACCTCCTCGTCCTCGGCGTCGGGGCCATCCGCGCCTGGCGCATCGCTCACGCCGCTCAAGCCCGGCGCCAACCCCAAGCAGAGCGCCCCGCGCGTGGACATCGAGCCGCTGTACACTGCGCTGAAGGCCCAGATTGGCGAGCACTGGGCCGCGTACAAGGAGGCCATCTCTTTGTTCGTGCTAGGTGAGTTCGTTGCGTTGGCCTCATTTGTTCTTTTGGTTTCCTGACAGCCGCAGGCCGCCTCAACCAGCAGGAACTCGGTCGCCGAATAGACTGGTTCATCGCCGTGGACGCCGCGCGGGAACACCTGCACAACCAGCTCGTCGCCGCCATCTATGCAAATACCGCGCGCGACCCGCCCGAGCCCGGCGTCGCCAGCTGGGTCAGCGCGAACGACAAGCCCAGTGCGTCGAGCAAGCCGAGCAGCGGCGACGCCGCCGAGCTGCGCCTCAAGACCGAGGTCAAGGAGCTGCAGGGCCGCGAGAGAAAGCGTCTGAAGGCCATACCCGACGTGAGTTGCCGCAATACCTGACGAGCTCCGGGAGAGCTGTGTGCGCTGACCAGACCTACGGACCCTCCACCAGGACCCCACGGATTATTTTACCAAGGAGTTGCAGGAGTACCACGCCGCAAAGCAAATATCACTACCGGATCCCGGCACCGCGTCGGCTGCTGGCTTCAGCAAGACCAGTACGTCAACATGCACACGTTCTCGCTGCTGGGAGAACAACTTCGCTGACTGGCACAGACTGGGACCTCGAGATCCGGAAGCGCTACGCCCAACCGCTCTGCACCGAGACGTTCGAGTTTCCGGATACGGCCGCCATCGACGCGCGCATGACACCCATATGCTATGAAGAGGGCATCGCATCCGGCCCGTCGCCAGATGCGGCCTCCTTCATGAACATCGCGACGGAGACGTTCATCAAGGAAGTGCTCTCGAACATCCTCGGCCGCGTGCGCAGCAACGGAGACGATTTTATCAAGACGGCAGCATACAGGAAGCAATTACAACTCGAGGAGGAGAAGTGGCTACAGGGCGAAGTCCAGCGCAACCCGGCTGGCCTGCTTCCCGTCGAAGTCGAGGAAGGCAAGAATAGGAAACCGCTCAACATGGGCGATTTGCGCATCGCCGTCGAGCTTGGCGACAGCTACCTGGGCCAGGTGCCGCTCATTACGGCCGGTGTTATGAATGCCCGCTACTACGACGGTGAGAGTTACGATGCAGAAAGGATGGACATCGACGACTATCGCGCATCGACAAACAGCGCCGTGGCCGCCCGCCTGCCTAACGGAACAGCCGTGAATGGCGTGAATGGCACCACCAGTAACGGCGTACCTCACGATCCGGACGAGATGATGATTGATGACGACTGGGGTTGGCAGGGCGCATCAGCGAAGGATCGCGAAACGCTCAATTCTGTGCTCGACGACATATTGGCCGTAGGTCAATAACCGGACTTCGTCTCAAAAAAGAATTCTTAAGGGAAGAGGAAACGAGCAACGAAAGGGAAACCCGCAGGAGCACGCCTGTACCACTACTATTATTTTTGCACATTTGCTGCGCTTCCATTTCGACTTCGACTGTTTGTGGATGATTTCCCCCCAAACTTCGGGTACCCCTTGGAATCCTCAAACTTGTTTTCGACTGGCTCGGCACATAATTCTTGCTCTCTCTCATGCGAGCTGGACTGGGCTTTGCGCCCCTTCCCCTTCCTTCCTTTTCTTGCTCGCAGCATTTCTGGAGTGCATGCGTTGGGGGCGTTTTTTACTTTTTTCTTCTTCGTTACCAGTTGCACAAAAATCATCATCATTCGGGCCAGAGCAGTGGCTGCCAGTGAGTGCTGAGAAGCTTGATCTATTGTTTCGCTTGGAGGTGTGGTGCAGGGGAGGAGAGGAGGCGCAGATGGCTTTAGTATCTGGTGTTGTTGCTGGCATTGGGCTCGCAGGCTGGGTAAAGGGCGTTTTTTTCCCCCTCGGATCTTGGTGGTGGAATGGACATAAGCAATGAATCGCATCGGTCTCCTGAAGGCTGATGGGTTGAATGAGAAGGGCGACGGAGACCATAGGAAGCCTAGGTGGTTGGGGAGTAAAGGGGAAGGCATAGGTAAGTAGATGTGTTGTTGGTCGTGGCTGGTAGTCCTTTTTCCCTAATTCTGATACCCACTGGAAAGAGAAAAAGATTATATGTCAAAAAAATATTCATGCTGGTTATTCCGTTAAGAAGTGAAGTGTTCTTGCCCTTTAAGCCCGGACTGCAGTGCGTATGGTCGTCAGGACCGTTGAAGATTATTCATCACAAGTGTTATTTGTTGCTTTTGAGGGACGGAGAATGGAAACTGCAGTCACTCGATATGAATATAGCATTAACACTATGTCACAGCGCTACCCTATCTGCGATGAGCTATGCTTAGGGTAGATACGGAAGCAATAGCTGTATGATCCTGGCTCAGGAGAGTTCAAACTGGGCAGCTTCAATCTTAGACAGCAGCAGGGATGTAGCCGGCATCGGGAGAGCAAGAAGAATCAATGTTTTGTGCAAAAGTCTATTCCCATATCTAAAAACAATCATCCATTTCTCATGACACAGCGCCAATTGTCTCGTCTCCGGTGACTGGAGAGGCCGCCCCGTCATCTTACTTCTCACATCGAAGTGAAACAGCCCTGCCTGCTGTGCGACTCCTGTAAAAAAAATGAAGTCATAAAGCTAAAGAGCAACAGTGGTGTCTTTCAAGGACAGTCGTGGATTTACTGCTTGATGCTCGCAAGCATGCTCTTGGGGTCCCGAATGCCGGCGTTGTTGCCCGCTTGGACACGCTTGAGAGTGAGAGCAGCGATAAGCGCAGCACCGACACCGGAACCGTCTTCGGCAGGGACGATCTCGATGGGGTCACGCTTGCCCTTGGGCCAGTCGAAGACCTCGCGCAGGGCCTGGGCGCCACGGGCCTTGAAGTGCGGGTACTTGTTGAACACGGAGCCATCAGCGCCGACGTGGCATTCGGTCCAGCCCTTCTTCTTGCAGATGGCGGCGACACCGCAGGCAGAGAGGCGGGCGGCACGGGTACCAATCAGCTCGGCCAGGCGACGGCAAAGCTCGAGCTCGGGCTTGTTGAGAACAAGGCCCAGCGTGTTCTGGAACAGGTCGGCAGTCTCCTGCAAGTTCTCCCAAGGATCACTGTCGCAAGTTTAATATCGTGGCATTTTTGGTGCACAAGGGGTAGGGGCAATGACTTACTCCTCAATGGTGGCTAGGAACGAGGAGTCCATGGTGTAGGGCTTCTTGAGCTTGCTGACATCCTGACCGTCGAACAAGTGGCAGTGGGGGTCGTCGTGCAGGTCGAGGACAACCAAACGGAAGACCTCTCCCAAGTACAGACCAGCAATCATCTTCTCAAACGACTGCTGGCCAGGGCGGGGAGACTCCTTGTCAATGACGATGTCGTACTTGGTACGGGGCAAAACGAGGTGCTCGTTGTCGAAAGCACCCCATTCGCAGTTGATGCCCATGAGGTCCTTAGGGTTGAGGTTCAAGTGGTCAAGCTTAGGAATGGAGCCGCAGTCCTCCATGTACGCAGCGTTGCAGCCGGTGCCGAAAATGCAGCCAATCTTCATGCGGGGATCAGTGTAAGCAGAGGCGATGAGGGTACCGGTGGTATCATTGACGAGCGCGGTAACGCTGATGGGAACGCCCTAGAATTTCATCGTCAGCCATGTTTTTGTAAGAGGCGGGCGAGCAAACAAACCCTCTCCTTGAGAGCGGCGGCGAAAGGCGGAACAACATCCTTGCCCTCGACGCCGTCAATGTCGAAGCCCTTGGTCCAGCGCTGCAGGACGCCGTGGTCGATGAAGTCCTGGCTAGCGGGGTAGGAGAAGGTGAAACCGAGAGGCAGCGATTTGATGTCCTCGCCTTCATGATGGTACTCGACGAACTGCTGCAAGCAGTCGGCAATGTACTCCCACAACTCCTCAGCGGAGCCGGTCTTCAGCTCCTGAGGCATCCTGTACTTGGACTGGATGATGTCGAACTCTCCCTTCTCCTCGGCCAGGGAGACCTCGCAGACACGCAGGTTGGTGCCGCCCATGTCCAGAGCGAGGTAGGTGCCGGTCTCGTTGCCATCGGGGAAGTTCATGACCCAGGTGGGAATCATGGGGATGCTGCCACCCTCCTTGGACAGGCCCTTCTCGAGCTCCTTGACGAAGTGGTCGGTGATCTCCTTGAGCTTGGCCTGGGGAACGGTGAACTGCTCCTCCAAGCGCTTCATGGTCTGAAGGAGATCCTTGGGCACATCGGCCATGGAACCCTTACGGGACGGCGGCTTCCTGGGACCAAGACCGACCATGGTGGCGGATTGTTGTTTATCGGATGGGTAGGATGAGGTGCGGGGTATAGGATGGCGGGAACGGCGCAGAGTGGTCAGCTTCTGGGCTCGGGTCTCGGGTCCGAGGTGAAGCGATGGTGTGGATGCGGGAGGGAGGGCTTTAAGTAGCAGAGGTTAGCGGTAGGTCTGCGTGATCAAAGAGTTTGCGATGAGGGCGTGAGCTCAGCTGAGCGGACACAACTCGCCGAACAGCTTCCGCGACAAGCGATGTCGCAGCAGGAGCGGGCAGCGGGGCTTTTGCGCAGGGCAAGGGCGACGGGGTTGTGTTCGGGGCGACTGGCAGATGCAGGCCAGCTGAATAAGTGCTGGAAGCTGCTTCCGTCACCCCGCCGGCTGCCCCGCGTAGCCATTGGGGGCAGGCGGAGGCGCTTGGGGCGGCCATTGGGTGGGCGGGAGTGGCCGGAACGATGAGGGGGGGCGCGGGGAGGTGCAGGTCATAGGGCACTTACAGAGGCAGGCGGTGTTGGTGGGTTGTAGACGAAGGATGGAGGAGGAAAATTGTGGACGGCGGGCAGAGGAGGGCAGTGGTTATGACGCGCGCGCAGCTCCCACCCGGGCGGCCGTACGCGGCGGAAGAAGGTTCCTGCGAGCGGCCGTGGACTTCATCCCGCTCCACTGCATGGCTCCACTCCAACGTCACTCGCACGGCTGCCTTGACGGCTCGGTGCTGATAGTGGCGGGTTGGTGATGTTGTTCGGCCAAAGCCGGGGCCCGCCTGCCGCCCTGCGCATGGATACCATCTAGCATTGCCCGCGCCGTGTAACTTTAGCTCTGCATTTGATTTGATCCCAGTCAAGAACGCCCCTCCCAATCGGGCACCTTCCACTTCCACTTCCACCCTCCATGTCCAAGCTCCTGGCCTGCATGCCATGCCGCACGAGCATTCGTTCTTGCATGCACCGCCCCCGCGCAGCAACATGTCAAGCGTGCAAGAATATACATCTTTCGCGACAACCCAAAAGGTACTGCATGAGCAGAACCACCCTGTACACCGCCATGGCTTGATCATTTTACACCAACAAACACCCACGTAAACATCTCACATGGTGTTCGTGGATCGTGTGCAGCCGTCGTTGCCGAATCGGGCAGTTGCCTTTCCTGGCCGGACCACGAGACGGCGACGCCACACCAAAGTCCCATGGTACGGGCCGCGCAGAAGGCCCCAAGGTGACACGGCCAGCTATTTACCGCAATGTCCAGGCCGACGTACGAGTGCGGGTGCATCGAATGCCAGGTGCACTCACGCTTGCGAGACTGAACCTGCGATTGCTGCAGGCCTGCTGGCTTCCTCCTACAGACGCCTCGGCCGAGACGTGCTTAAAGGTGCTGCCTGCCGGGGCCTTCTTGCCGAGCCCGCTGCTCGTGGCCGTGGTCCTATGAAGAAGTGTGTCTCGGCCCGCGGGTTCGGCTTCGCATGCGTTGCATCGGCATGCCGATTTCGCCCGCCCGCCATCCGAAGCCTGTTTTCTTGACAGGAGTGTTTTTCAGGACTAGATCTCAAGGCTTGCCAACACATGTAGGCTGCCGCCTGCTGGCAGGCGCGGCGTTGGTGCGGCATGCCCCGAAGCTATATATCCCGCAGGGTGACCATAATCCAACCCGCGACGCCAACAACACGGCTCCTCCTCCACGCGACCTCATCACAAAGACGCAACTTGCTCCGCTGCCGCTTGATCTCAACCACAACTCACAAGCTGCACTCCGCCCCCGCCTCGCCCATCACGCCATACATAGTCTACGCGTATCAGGCTATGGCATGAACCCAAACACCTCTCCCAAACCCACCCAAATCATCGTCGCAATGTCTGACGCGGCCTATTCCACGCTGGCGAACCTCCTCAGCATGCCTCTTGCCAACGGAAACCCCGAGCAGAAGCAGCCAGCTACGGTACTTCAGAAGAGCTACCTCTCCAACCTAATCTTCCCGACTACTGATGTTGTGGTTGCATCTTATAGTGATCCCTTCGAGGATTCTGCAAGGGCTCCTATGCTCGTCGGCGACATGGTTCGCGAGAATCTCGAGATCAAAGATCTCCTGAACCTTCGCCTCATCAACAAGGCCGTAAAGTCTTGGGTTGAAGGTGACGACTTCAACTTCTCCACCAAGGCCTTCAATACTCTCCACCTGGGCCGTCGCCTGAACAACCGGCTCGACGAGCAGCTCTCCCTGATGGCTCTCCAAAACATTGCCTGTTTCTGCTCACACTTCGTCATCCACCTCGAAGACATGCTCGGCCCCGTTCTTCCCCTTGTCTCCGACGGAGCCTTCATCTTCGATGAGAAAAAGAAGTCCCTTTGGGTGCAACTTTTCACGATACTTGGCTCGCTTCTTACTCTGTCCATCTCCGCGCCTGGTCAGCCCGACTGGCACAAGTTCGGGGCCGGGGAGGCCATGCTCGAGTCTATCCGAGTCGCTTTGGAGACCACGATACCTGCTGGATTGTGCGACATCAAGCTGTCGCCTATCAACGCTACCGGTCTTCTACACTTTCGCTGGCGCGGTGCTGCATTCAAGCAGAGTACCTGGATGGCCGAGGCATTCTGGAGCCGCCTTACGAACCTCAACATTGACCTCCACAATCCTCTGCCTCACTACAACCAGTCCAACCAGAAGGACTTCATGAAGGCGCTTCATGATCACCTCGGCAGTTTCTCCCGCTCCCTGAAGGCCTTCCGCTTCTCTTGGATCGGAGCCACTGGACCCAACCCGCTCCTACTCGATCTCCGCTACGGCGGCCACAACTTCAGTTCTCCGGCCATCAAGTGGTCTACTTTGACGACGGTTCATCTCAAGAATGTCTTTACGCATTGCGAGGATCTAGACGCTCTGAAGAGCACTCGTTGCCCTAATCTCGAGCTTTTTAGGCTGGATGGAGTAAAGATGATGGAGAGGTTTGAGACTGTTGTCTGGGAGGAAGACAATGAGAGCGATGACGGTCTGGAGCACGTGGTCTCTAGGGAGGGTAGCCCGCTCCTCTACCCATTGTCCTTGGAATAGGCGCGCGAATGGCTGCAGTACTGCATGTGCGCTGGCTTGGATGCGTTGTCATGGGCACTCCAAAGGGATAGATAATTGATCATAACAGAGATGTCACGCGGCATCGTCATGGCCTCAAATTCTTTTGCAACCCGTGAATGACGCCTTGTGGAATGCTTTTTTTATTGGATGTGCGTCGATCTCGATCATGGGAACATTTTCAAAGCGTCTTTGCTGGCTAAGTTCGGTGGCCAGGCCATCTGGTCGGTCGGTAACATTCCCTCTCTACTCGCTCTTCTTTCCACTCACGCAACCCACAGACCCGCTTCATTTGCCGATATGTTCCTGTGGCTGATGTGCGTCATCCGTCGTTTGCTGAGTTTCCTCCGGCTTTTAGTGTCCGAGGCGAGGCAAGGACGCCGATGATGATCTGCAGGGCGCTGGCGCGCAGGGCTACGCACCCGCGCCATCATTTCCACCCTCACTTCAGGTGTTTTCGCCCCATCTAGGCCAGTAGATCGGCGTTCCCAAGAACATGGGTGAACGGGGGCTAATGCGGGACGGTCCGTTTCGCTGCGTCTTTAATTGCACGTATAAATCGATGGTGAAGACATTGAACCTGGACTGCTTTTGACAAGAGGCGCGCAAATAGTGATCTGAGGAGGTATAGGCTCCGTTCTATCTCAGTAAAGATGAGAGAACAATCGAAAGGCATGAATTCAACCGCTTAAATTCGACCATTCGTGGCACCGAAATATGAATTGGGTGTTACGTTGGTCGCGGTTTTCGTCTTTCTCATTCGTCTACCTTGTTGTAAATTGTGTGCCCGAGAAGCCTCCTATTCCAGTGTAGAGATTAGACATGAAGAAAGAGCGTGGCGCTCACTAGCTGCAACAGTGTTGGGTCTGCCAATTCCCGTGGGCTCTGAACATGGGTGAGAATGGCTGCTTTCGGCGTGAATCAGCAAACATGCATAACAACGGTGATATAATGCTAAGTTGCTATGAATAGATGGAATCGTTGTGTACCCATGGCGGGTACGCGGGGATCGGCTCCCCTCCCGGGACCCTGCTTGACGTAACTTCGGGCGAGCCGAACCACTTTCCGCACCACCACAGCCTCAATCCTCCGTTCCCCGACGCATGCTTGCACGTCCCTACGCTCAACCGAGCGCCGAGATGCGGGATGAGCACTTTCTGCTCTCTTTCGGTCTTCTCGGCGTATACTGTGGGTGCCGAAGCGAGAGCAGCCCCTCCCCCGCAATGTATATAAGCATGGCTGACGGGCGGCATCCGCCTCTGCCATCTTTGCACTCCTTGCTTACCTGACTCCTTGCCCGTGTTCATATCAAGCACGTATTCGGTAATTGCTTGGTCTGCTTTCGTACCAGCGCCATCGCCAAACATCACTAAAAGATTACGAAAACATGGCCGCACGCGGAAAGTACTTTATCCAGGACAAGCTGAAGACCCCGGCCGCACATCATGAATCCTTCGCCAAACTATGGGAGACGAAGTGGAAGAAGCCCGTCAGTAGTAGTCGAACCTCCCCATTCCATGGTTGTTGCCTCGTCGACTAACGCAGCCACATCCAGGCCGAAATGGGCGTCTATCCATTCATGTTCGGCACCGCAAAAGACTTCGAGCCCGTAGTCGAAGAGATGTCCCAGGTAAGCACCAACAACTCCCTTGCATTCGATCCCGCCAGACGGTACCCTAAGATTAAGGTTTGGGACAATGGCCTGACAGCTGACAACCCACGCGTCTTTCAGCTGAACATGCGCGAACCCTACAACTGGGACGACTACGCCTCCGTCTTCAGACCGCAGGCCGAGAAGCTGACGCGCATTGCCGAGGAGGCCGAGGCCGCGGGCGAGCGCGAGAAGGCGTCCGAGTACTATCTGCGCTCATCGGCCGTGTGGCGCATCTCGCGCTTCCCGGCGCCGCGGTCGGAGAAGCAGCGGTACGCGTGGGAGGAAGGCAAGAAGGTGTGCCTCAAGGGCCTACAGCTGCGCGAGCACCCGGTGCAGGAGGTGTTGATCCCACACCGGCACGCCGCCACAGGCGAAGGCAGCCACATCCCCGTCTACCATCTGCTGCCCGCCGGCGCGTCCAAGGAGAACGCCGCCCCAGTCGTCATCATCATCACCGGCCTGGACGGCTACCGCACCGAGCTGGCCGTGTGGATGGAAGGCTGGCGGCAGCAGGGCGTCGGCACCGTCGTCGTCGAGATCCCCGGCACCGCCGACTCACCCGCCCTGAAGGAGGATCCGCTGAGCCCGGACCGACAGTGGTCGAGCCTGCTGGACTGGCTTGACGAGCAGGAGGCCGTCGACCACGACAGGGTCGCCGTTTGGGCATTCTCCACCGGCGGCTTCTACGCCATCAGGCTGGCGTACACTCACCCTCACCGTGTGGCGGGCATTGTTTCTCTGGGCGGCGGCTGTCATCACATGTTCGACAAGGAGTGGCTGGACGAGGTGAATCATCTCGAGTACCCCTTTGAGTAAGTTTGTCTTTACCAGAGAAAGTTTGCGTGAAGGAAAACGAGAAGAGGCTCTTGGAGCAGCATGGCTGACGACCACCACTAGCGAGGCACACTCGTTGGCCTACAAGTTTGGCTACGGTGATGACGTGGAAAAGTTCAAGGAAGAAGCCCACAAGTACTCGCTCTTGAACGACGGGACGCTGGACAAGCCTGACTGTACTCGCCTATTCCTGGTAAACGTATGATTGCCCTTTTGAGCGAGCTCCCTTGCGAGTGCTGCCGTCTGACACTCCAGCAGGGCACGGACGACGAAATCTTTCCGATAGACGACTACTACGTCGCTCTCCAGCATGGCCCTCCCAAGGAAGCCAGGTGCGTATTCCGGGGTGCAGCTCAAACAGCCATGTGCTGACACGCGTGGCAGATTTGTCCCGGGCATAAAGCATATGGGCGAACCAGAGTCATTCTTCATCATCATGAACTGGATCTACAAACTGTTCGGTATCAAGGGCAACGCCGGGCAGCAACTGTCGACAATGCCGTTCAAGCCGAAGTACTAATTGGCGGGAGGTGTGACTTGCATTGGGACGTTCCGGCCGGAAGCGGGGTAACTGGCGGTGATGTGAGCTGGCAGCGAAGGAAGCAAGCAAGGATGGTGGCGTAGAGGTGGCGTGGGAGGCGGCGATACCTTTTCGACACATATGATATTGAGAATTTTAGCCTCTTGTTTTTCATCAAGAATCCCTGCACTGCCGAGATTGATTGGACCAGAATCACGCAGAGAAGCGTGACCGTAGATCGGTTATCGGGCTTGCCAGAGGCGCTTTTGTGTTGCAGAATCGACAAGGCAGGCCGAACGGCGCCAGGCTGTGTGCGTGGTAGGGCGTCAATCCGTCGTAGCGGCTCCTGGTACCGGATGAGCGCAGCTCACGATAGCGAGGCGCCGGCGGTGAGCAACACTCCACCGCCAAACGTGAAGGAAATGCAAGGCTGGCGCCCGTTCGGGCCTGAACTGATGTACATACATACTGGTGATCTCCCCGGGCGCCAGCCGCCTCAAGGCCCGTCGGCTTTTCGCGTCTGCACATCTGTGGTGCCGGCGGGGCACCAAGGATGATCCTGTGATCACCAGCCTCGGACGCGGCCTTACAGCCTCAGGAACCGCGCGCTGCCGAATTTTTCGCCATGTGAAAACCCTGCGCGACGGCCGAGCATGCGGACTGGCGGTCAGTTGCCCTTGGCGGCCTGCAACGGTTCGTGATGCTGGATTGACGTGAGCCCGTTGTGGGTCCGTGGCGAACATCACAACATTCCCCATTTGGGCGGCGTCAAAACATGCTGCTTCGGCCTCGTCATCCGATCGTCGATCGTCAAGGAAAGGCGGAGCACGTTGGCTGCGCTCCACCGAAACCCAAACGACGGCACACGGGCTCTTCATGACCAATGCACGGCCAGTATCTTCGAATCAACACCTTTTTGGGATGCGCTGCCCGTCCGCGGCGCAGGCCGAGCTGTCGCTGCACCTCGGTCTGGCATAGCGCCATGCGCGAGCCGCATCCAAATCCTCGCATCCTACCTCCGAGCTGCGGGGAAAGGCGTGATGCTTCCGTCAAAATGCATCGCTATCTGGCGTCGCCGTCGCTAAGCACTCAGGCACTTTGGTCCTCCAGAGGTCCCGCCGGCCACAGCTGTGTTGGTTCGGACGCGCGAGCCTGGAGAAGGCCCTGAGGTCGAGCCAGCTCGCGCTGCCACGACAAAGATCAGCGCCGTCAATTGGCCGGTAGGGCCAGTATTGAGCAAGGAACACTGGTGGAAGGCAGCGACTTCAAAAAAAAAAAAATTTGCTGACGTTTCGTCGATAGGCGTGGCAAAAGGAGAGTACCCTAAAGTCCGTTGTTCTTGCTGATGATTCGACTGCTGCTTGCCGCCCTGACGCAGGCACGCGGGCCGTGGTTGGCTCGAAGCCAGGCACGCCAGGCTGCAGGCCACACTGTTGATCATGCTGCCCTACAGACGGCCTTCCGAACCCGCCACCTCCAACTTGTGGCTGGTTCTGCGCCACCGCGTAACGCTCGGCGCAGCAGCGTCGTGGTCTGCTGCACCGCGTTGCCAACCGCAACGAACCTTAACAAGTACGTGATCGTCCTTGTACTATGCAGATGTCGGCGGGGCTTCGCATGACCTCCAGACTGCGCCGCCTCGCTGGAGGCAGAACAGTGCTCTCAGCCTGACGACGACCGAGAGTTGGAGAGAACGCACCGGCGCTTGAACCGCTGGAATAGCCATCCAGAGTTGGTGTGCGTAGATTTGGGAGAATCCCCACGTCTGCCAACACATCGCCAACCACCTGCTCAGCCCCGCTTGTTTACTACTGTAGTGCCGGCAGGGCGATGAGGCCGACTCTGTTCCGGGCCGTCGCACAGCAGCGGGATTGGCTGCGCCTATCTAACGAACGTGGCACCGAGTATGCAGGGCCCAGCTGAGAGCTTACGTGCCGCAATGGGTTCCCTGCTCGTGATTCCACAGCCAACGCAGCCCAACGTCCTCAAGGGGCATCCCGCCTCGAGGTCTGATGGGACCACAGCTCTCCAGACACCAAAAAAATGGTGGGATGATCAGCCGCGCGCCGTAGTGGGCAGTGGCCGAGCTAATTGGGCGGCCCAGACATCGCAATGCAAAACTGCATTATGAAGGAGGGGATAATGCCATTATCAGCCGGCTTGCGCATGGGAAGAATGCAAGTGCTCGCAGCACAGGCGGGGCAGTGCCCCCAGAACATGCATGCTCCGTGCGGTCCATGGCGCAAGCTGAGCCGGAGGGGCTGGATGCTGCCGGCTGCCAGACTGCGCGTGCGGCGGCCGGGGCTTGAGCTGGACGCTGCGAGCCTCTGGACGGCTATGGCGTCGCGGATGGGAGCATATTGCGTACAGCTTGTACCGTGCAGTAGTTTGTGGGTGCGCAACGAACGCATGCCCCGGCGTGCGGCAGAGGGGCATCCTGGCCGGCGATGAATGATGACGAAGGGGCAGGCGGGCAATGCGCTGGGGAAGCCGGAGGCAGATCTGCCCAAAGAGGAAGCGGGCGATGGTAAACAAACAAAGCACGAAGCCGGCCCGGTGGCGACAGCGAGCGCGCAAAGTTAGAAACTGGCAGAAGCAGCGTGGGCGGCTGGCGCTGACGCTCGCCGGAGCTCCTGCGCAATCACTCGACGCAGGCTGCACCTCAGGAGTCGCCGTGTCGCATCGCCAGACGCACTTCCCGCACGGTGCGTCGCTGTCATCGGCGGAGAGCAACGCGCCCCGTGCGCTAGCGGATCACGGATCACGAGGAGTCAGGGGGGTGGCTTTCGGTCAGGGATCCGGAAGCGAGGACGCTTGCCAGCAAACGACGCGATCCCAAGGACACGCGCTGGGCCCGCCGCACTCCCGCCTCTCTCACCCTAGCGATCGAGCGCTTGACGGCCACCACCACCACCGCTGCGCGCGCGCACTCAGCTCTGGCGCACCCGCCTGGACGACTTCTCCACCTCACCCTGCCCGCATTCTTTGTCCGACGACCCGCCGCACCCTCTCCATCGCCCCCCGACGCGCCCGCTGCTCGCTGCGGTCGCACGCTGTGACGCGCCTATTGTTTACTCGGTCGCACCGCATTCCACGCGCTCCGCACGTCACCATCCTCGAGTCGCCGCCAAAAACGCGCCTCGCCCCAGCTGAGGACCCCCTCCCCGCCTGATTGACACGCTTCCGCCCGCGTATTCCGGCCCGCGCACGTTGAGCGTTGGATGGCGCTGAGACGGGCGGTGTAGCCAGGTTCGAGTGAAGGGGAAGGAATTCGACTATCGCGCATCCAGAATCGACTCTGTTGAACGTAAACACCACCTACATTCCTATCCGCAGATCCGCAAGCGCGCGGCACTCGCCTTAACTGCCTGCCGTCGCGATTGCACCGCCGCCTCCTGGACACACTCTCATATGCGACATCTATCGCAACCGCCGCCTGCCACCAAACTTGCGACTTCACGCCAGGAATCGCGTTCTCCAGCGCTCTGTTAGGAGTTTGACGCCTTCGTCGCGCCGTCGAGTTGTCGTCATCGCGGAGACGCGCGACGCGTATCAGTGGTACTGTCGCGACCGACCGTAGTTCTTCCGCAAGCATGGACTTCGCCTACTCCCCACACCGCGAGGTCGGCGGAACTTTGCATCTCCACTCACCAACTCATCCGCACTCCTACCGCGTCGACGGCTTCCCATCCATCAAGCAGATCAGGCGTTCCCTCTCACGCTCTCCATCCAAGGCTTCTCGATTCACCCTGCAGAGCAACAACTCGCCGTCCGGCTCCCCCCAGCCTCCGCTGTCCCCCTTGGCTCTGTCGAGAGCCTTCAGCCCTAAGAAGGACCAACATGTTCCGGAACTCTTCCCATTCTCACCTTTGCAGGAGACTCCCGCTACTACGAAGAAAAACAAGTCTGCTCTCCGTCGCCTCGGGCCCCTTCGCACTTCGCCTCGCAAGCGGCCGACCCCGCGCAGGGCCCTTAGCGACACCTTGAACCAAGCCAACAAGTCGCCCACATCGAGACGCCGCAGCACTGCAGAGGAGGACAACATGGACGAGGATACCGAGGACCTAAAGTCAGACACGGAATCGAAGACACCGAGTACTCGCCTCGAGTTCAAGGATGACCCGATCAAGTTTGAGTTTGCCAAGCCAAAGGCCGAGGCCAGTGATCCTGTTGCGAGGTGCCTCCAACCAGCAAAGTCGAGCCCACTGAAGCGAAGCGACGGTATCATGAACCTCGATCGGGCTAGCCTTGGTAGCCCCGTGGCAAAGAGAAGGAGTCTACATGGCGGGCCATTCGACGACCTCGACAGCTTCTTCGATCACGCCTCATCCTCTGGCCAGGCTGAGGAACGGGGAAGCAACGACTCAGACAGGGAAATGACGAATTACTCGTTCACACCGCCATCCTCTTCCCCGCTTGGGCCTAGGCGCGCCTCCCCCATCCGGAAGCAATCCCTCAGAAAGTCAACACTCAACCGGTACAGCACTGGCAGCGGACGCTCGCGCCTCTTCGAGGGACACGAATTTCTATCTGCCAGCCCAGCCGCTCCCAAACCTAAGCCTCGCATCTCTCTTGACAGCGCCATCGCCATGAGCCCATCGCCGGCCGAATCGCCTTTCCGCAAGAGCACCAAATTTGGAGCATCCCATCCTTTTCATGTTCAAAAGCGTTCGGTTTCGGGTCCAGCCATGGCTCACCAGCCTCATCCTTTGTCAAACGCTCTTACACCGTCATCTTCATGCTCTAGCTTAAGCGACGATGACGATTCTCCCTCTCACATGCCCCCGCCGGCTCCGGCCCCTCCACGCCAGGCAATCGCTGAACTCTCGAGGCCTCCGATCAGCTTCTCTCGATCGCTTCCTATCGGTGCCTCCCGCCCGGCTGGCCGAGCACATGCGCCGTCTGACTCCTCATTTGCCACTCCCGACCATTTCAGAATGGCGAAGCCTCTGCCATCTGCCTTCATGTCGACTGGTCTTATTTCCAAGAAGAACCGCAATGTGGAGGCGCCCGTAACTGGAGGTGCCGAGAGCTACACGATGCCTGACACGCCGTCGAAGAGGGTGTCTTTCCCACCCATGACGAGCTCTACGCCTTTCCAGCGCAGCACATTCGGCAAGTCGACCATGTCCCGGCCAGAGTTTGGCACACCGTCCACACCTTTCAGTTCACATGCTGTGAAAGCAACGCCGATCTCGTTTGGTCAGGGTGTCAGCATCTTCGGTTCCCGATCCCAGAACCCTGACCTTGACCGCAGGAGTAGCTTCGTGAGCATTGATGGCGATGATAACTTACAGTCGCCCTCCGGCGCTGGAGACTGCCAGTTCGGGAACGACGAATTCCCCCCTACACCTACCAAGCAGAACAGTGCTAGAAACTCCAAGGAGAACAGCTTGAGGAGCAACTTGTTCGGTCGGCGAGCTTCTCTGGGTCCTGACACATTTGTTCCACCCACTCCCGAAGATATTCCTTCTCCGAAGTTCTCTAAGAGTAAGTCTTTCCCACGTGGGTCTACGGAGGTCGGTGCGGGCACCAAGAAGGGCCTTTTCGAGCGCTCTCCAAACCCATTCCGAAATTCTCAAGACATCGATCCGTCTTCTCCTTTCGGCAGACGGATGTCAATTCCATCATGTCCATCACCGCTTTTGAACCGCTCTCTTAAATCTCTTTCTACTCCGGCGGCTGCGGATGGTGCTGAGCAAATGACCTCTCCAGTTGCTCCTACTCCTACTCTTGACCGGTCAAAGTCACCTCACACTCCGCAAGGAAGCTACACCCCGCCGGATGCTAGCCGGCTCTCCATCTCGGGTCAGGCCAATCGCAGAGGATCAATCCAATTCCACGCCAGCATTGGTAGTGGGCTAGCCTTCCCTCCGGCTACTCCGACTACATCTCGGGATCAGGTCTTCCTCTTTGGAAATACTCAGCCTGTGGCGCCCATCACTGGCCTGACCAAGAACGACGTTGACACGAGCTTGACTTCTCGCTTCCACAATGTCAAGCTCCTTCCGGGCGATGGCGAATTCTCTCAGGTTTTTCTTGTTGACCAGTCTGCGCATGACTCGATGACTCAGTCGCCCTCGTCACATTCGCTTACCAAGCGGTGGGTTGTCAAGAAAGCCAAGAAACCCTTCACTGGCCCGAGAGATAGGGAGCGGAAGCTGCTAGAAGTGGACATCCTCAAGTCTCTGCGTGGTAACGAGCACATCATTGAGTTTACGAATTCCTGGGAGGCGAACCACCATCTCTACATTCAGACGGAGTACTGTGAAAACGGAAACCTCAAGACCTTTCTGAGCGAGACTGGCGACAAGGCCCGATTGGATGATTTTAGAATCTGGAAGATACTACTAGAGCTCTCATCGGTGAGTTATTAAGTAACAATCGGTATACTACGAGGACAGCCTATACTGATTTATATTTTATTTTAGGGCGTAAAGCACATCCACGACTCCGGCTTCATCCACCTCGATCTGAAGCCGGCCAACGTCTTTATCGACTGGGAAGGTGTTCTTAAAATTGGTGACTTTGGCCTTGCAAGCACCTGGCCGGCGCCGCGCGGCATCGATGGCGAGGGTGACCGTGAGTACATCGGACCTGAAATCCTCCGCGGCCAGTTTGATAAGCCCGCCGATGTCTTCGCGCTTGGCATGATCATGGTTGAGATTGCGGGTAACATCATTCTGCCCGACAACGGTGCTTCATGGCAGCGTCTCAGGAACGGCGACTTGAGCGATCTTCCTAGCCTCACTTTCAGCTCTGATACCACACTTGAGCGTGATGAGTCTGGCGATCCCATCCTTGATGAAGAGGCCGCCATGATCCCCTCCCACGAGGCGCTCTTCGGCTCTGATCATGACGACGAGACCTCTCAGGCACTTCGCAAACTTTCGCCTAGGAGGCATCTTACAGACACTCTGGTTGAGCCTCCCCAGTTCATGGTAGATCCCGAGGACGACGGTGCCTTGGACCGGATCGTTCAATGGATGATCTCTCCCGACCCCGAAGCGCGCCCGGTCATCGATCAGATCTACTGCCTCGATGGCGTCCAATGGGTTTACAGGCGCAGGCGCGCCGGTGCCACCATCTACGAAGGCAACTGGGGACCGGCGGACTACGTCCTCGACCCTGAGCAGGACGTCGACATGATGGACATGAACTGAGCCATCGTACATTTCTAGGACCACCGGTGCCTGGATACTACCTATGGTGATAGGTCTGCACTTGGAAAGGCGTTTCCGAGGCATATAAAAACATATGGCGTTAAAGGTGCACGGGTGATGGGCGTTTGATTTCTCAACTTTTGGCTTAGCCGTCACTGGCTTTACGGACGGGGCGATATCTGGCTGCTTGCTCCTGCTTTGCTTTTCTGCTCTTCCGCTTCGATATCCCATCGCTTTCTGCGACCTGCTGTTTGACGTTAGCGCTTACGACGCCGCACTCATCGGCCGATACCTTGACGACAACATCCTGTATACCATTCTTTGCGGATCACCTCTACGACTTTACGACACACGGATGATCCAAACGATTCGATTCGTCATGGCGGACAAAACGCATTCGATCACACTACCTCTTTCTTCTTTTACACATTGTATTACCAAACGTTGTCAAGGCCGGCCTAGCATCGAGTCCAGGGTCGACAGTCTGCAGCGACATCGTCCCTTGCGCATTTCCTGCCTTACACCAGGAAAAGAAACGGGCAGTCTTTTCTTTACCCATAGCCAGGCGTCAAACGGACGCGCACTTGTAATTGTACACCAACCTCGGGGAATACCATTCAAAGCACATGCCTAGCCGCTGCACAGGCTCGAGCCCGGACGGCGGGGTCGAGGGTGTGGGAGGGAGGAGGATGTGGGGATTTTGACTGGCGGAGGCTTCTTTTGTTTTTTTTTTTCTTTTCCTTTGTGCCTTTCACGACTGAACGATACCTGGGTTGGGTAGATAGCACTACACTATGCTGTGCAGAAGTTTCTGGGAGACATTTGGCCGGGCTACAGGGCGGAGGGCCCCGGCAAGAGTAGCTAGCGAAATGAAAAAAAGAGATAATCCCACGCGCTCGAGGCGGTGACGGCATGGGTTTCAAGGTGGGCGGTGCGGTGCGGTGCGGTCAGACTGCGGGCGCCGGCGCTGGTGAGCTGGCGGCGCGGTCGCACCGTCTCACATGTCTCGGCGGCCGGTGCGACCGGAAGAGGGCAAGCACGGGCCCGGGGCGACGATCGGGCGCGCAGTGTTGGGGCTGTCGAGCAAGGCAGCGATGGGCGTCGCAGCTGAGGGCGAGGCGGCAGCGGGCCTTGGGCTGGAAGCTGGCAGTTGGCGTAACGTCGTCGCGGGTAGGGCCACGCCTCGATGGAAGCGGCATAGCAGGCGGCAGGTGCGAGCGAGCGCAGCCTGTCCACGCATCGTCATCGTCCAGCCAGGCCAGCACCTGACCGTCGCGCTCCTGCCACTGCTCCTGCTCATGCTGCGCGGAGCTGCGTGGCCTCTGCATGCTCCGCGAACCGCCTCTTGCCGCGTGCCCTCGGGTGGACTCTGCGAGCGCGACGGCCCTCCAGCTCGCCTAGCGCAGCAATCAATGACAGCGAACTGCCCATTGCTCCACCGCAACCTCAACCGCTCCCGCCCCGACGCCCAGCACCTTGCAATGACCCCACGCACTCCCCAAGCCCACCATGACCGACCACGACGAAGGCTTCCGCTCCGTCACTGGCCTGCCCGAGACCGCAGACCCGGCGTCGGCAGCTGAAGACAGCGCCTCGCCTGCTGCGAACAGGCCCGGTGCAACCGGTGCCACAACAAACCCAATCACGCCCGCCCACACCTCGCTGCGCTCCTCCAGTGGCGCCCGCCCGCGGTCAACGGCTCCGCACTCGCAGACGTCCTCGCCCATGTCCTCGCGCGACCCCTCGCCCACGCGCTCATCGCAACCCCACCGCCAGACGCCCGCCATGGCTGGTCCTGCCCGCCGCGTCCAGAGGTCGAGGAAGAACAGCAACCAGGACGGCAGTCCGAACCGCCCCGCCGCCCTCACTAGCCAGCCGACTACTGCTCCCTCTGCTGCCGCCATTCAGCGGGCCCTTGCATCGTCTGCAAACACACCCCAACTCCAGCCGACCCCGGCGGACTCGACCCGCGGCCCGAGACCGCATAAGTCGAACAACCCCAGCGACAGCAACCCCCACTGGCCCATCTCGCCGCGCATCAAGTCACCTCCCCCCTCTCAGAACCGCTCTCGCCGCAATTCACTACGCTCCCAGCAACAGCAGCAGCAGCAACAACAACAGCAGCAGCAGCAGCTACAGCAACCCCGGCCCCCAAGGCCAGACCCGCCCCAGTCGACCCAGTCCGCCCCGAACATCATCGTTGAGCGCACCGCAACGCCGCCTGGGGCTTCAGGAAAGCAGAAGAATGAGCCGCCTCCTAGCGATTCGGAAGATCAAGACAGCAGCAATATGGCCTGGAAAGGTTCCGTAAGAGCCTCGAGTGGTGCTGCTCCGGCGCTGGAGACTGTACAGGAGGCTAGTCTCCCGACATCGCCCGGGTTCGACGTTCTCCAAGCACGCAGGTATGTTGGTGATTCTCCTGCGGTTGCGTATCGGGTAGAGGAAGTCGAACAGCGAGGCCAGTTGGCGCACCATAGGCTGTCAGGATCCTTACACAGTGGTTTCAAGTGTTTCATGTGGATGAACGCTTGAAACCTCGTGTATGCGTCATACTGTCAGAATGTTGACGTCGACGAACCTTATATTGCACTAAGCAACCCGCCGGAATCCGTCAGAGACTTGGATCCAGGGATGCAGAGGCTGACTAACTGTCGCAGTAACAATCCCGCCAAATCATCCAGTGACGACACAGTTGTCGCTAACTCAACAGAATCGGTGAAAGAAAGCTCTAAGGCTCGGGAAAGTGGAAGCGAAAGCGGGGGAAATAACAGATCCGAAGAACGTGGAAGACGAACAGAACAGAAGAAAGCCAGCAGTGCACGACCCTCTGCAACGTCGAGAAATTCTTTCACCGGACTCGTCCCTGGAAAATCTCGGTCCGTCACGGAACCGTCGAAAAATATGACCGTTGAAACCGAAACCGTTCGTTCTGTTCCTCAAGGGGTAATGGGTCAACCACAGGTTGGTCCTGCACCAGGACGTGGCGAGCCCAGCAACAGCCTCCGTCTGAAGCCAAGCAACGAAACGATTCGACCGAGGAGGGAGAAGAGGAGGACAGTACGGAAAGCGCCATCAATCACTTCCGGCACGGGTAGGTATCCACCACAGCTAGTCCGCAATCCATTCAGCCACCACCATGTTCCTGTAGTCGATCTCGTCAGCCCTGTCGTCAGACCAGATCCACAGGTCCGATCGAACACCATCCCAGCCCTCAGCTCGCCAGATCCAAGCATCCAACCCTTCCGCACTCTGGGCTACCCGAGCCCTGGCGACTTTTCACAGTTCACCCAACCCCCTTCGACGGCTGTCAGCAAGCAAAAGAACTCGAGATATACTAACGACTCTCCACGCAAAGCGTCTTCAAAAGCAGACATATTCGAAGCGAAGGTAGCAAGTGCCGTTGACGAAGCGAACTCATCCGATTCCGACGAGACTTTTGTTTACGAGTCAAACCCGCCCGACACGCAACCCCGAGCGAGCCGACACCATTCCCGTACGCCGAGTGCAACTTCGATGGCGAGTATGGTAGACCACCCTCGCCTGGGTGGCGGCCTTCGCTCTATCAACAACGTCCTCGAGGGGCACCGCAGTGTTGCAGGCAAGAGAAGTATGAAATTCGCTAACAATCCCTACGGCAATTCAAGCCTCGATGAAGATGTGACAGAGCGCTTTGACGGCTCGATGCGAGGCAATCACTCACGGCCGAGTGGAAGTCATAGCAACTACCACCATCATATAGGCCGGTACGGCCGCAACGCTGCTGTCAATTCTCTTTTCGAGGACGGGCCGGCGCCTCCGGGCTCGAAAGCGAGAAGTGTATCTGGTTACGGTTCTCGGCATGGATCTGCCCCCAGCAGCCCGAAGTTCCCCCATTACAGCTCCCGAACAAGCAACCCTTCGAGCAGGAAGATGGGAGAGTTGTCAGCATACGACATGGACGGCGAAGGGGCAGATGACGAAAGAACGCCACTTATGGGAACCGTGCGGACCCGGAGAGCTCCGGCACGGGGGCCACGACCGACGAGCGCAAGCTTGCAGTACCACGATCATTACGAGCGACGCAGGCGAGGCTGTCTTCGGAGATTTGCGGGCTGTTTCGTACTGACCATCATGGTTCTCCTGCTTGCATTTGGCGCGGTA
Source organism: Diplodia mutila (assembly GCA_022560015.1). Classification (NCBI taxonomy): domain Eukaryota; kingdom Fungi; phylum Ascomycota; class Dothideomycetes; order Botryosphaeriales; family Botryosphaeriaceae; genus Diplodia; species Diplodia mutila. Next base: position 237,365 of record JAFISB010000031.1, on the reverse strand, counting down.
GGCTTCCTGTTCGCCACGACAAAGCCATTGTACCAGGTGGGCGTTGTTGAGATACAAAATGTTCTTGCCAGCGAGCAGGAGATCATGCTGGACCTACTAGTCGAAGCAATCAACCCGAACATCGTCGCAGTCTCCATTGGAGAAATGGACGTCAATATCTTCGCCAAGAGCAAGCATGTTGGTTCCGAAGCATTCTGGCGGGATCAGCCGCCGGGCGAGGTCCTTGGCCCCGTCATTGAGAATCGCTCTCGCGAGCTAGGACGCCGACGCCATCGGCCCTCCTCGCATGACAATGCCGAGCCGTCTTTCCATTCCTGGGATGACGACCCACACGATCCCGTTGAAGATCCGGAGGGCGATTCGCAGACGATGCTCCTTGGTCGCATATTCCACTTTGACTCGCCACTCAACTTCGATGGCGATCCTCTCAAGCGCCGCCCTCACTACTCAATCGGCGAGCTCCGTTTGCAGAAGCCAGGGAACAAAACCGAGGCTGGTGGGACAGAACGATGGGAGCGCGTGATTCAATATCCGTTTGAACTGATTGTGCGCGGTATCCTGAGATACCAGCTGCCGCTCAGCAGCAGCACCCACACCGCGCCGATTGGGAAAAGCGTTCTTGTGAACCCGGAGAAAGGCATTAATGCGGAAGGCGCCATGTGGATAGAGCAAATTCGGAGAAATCTCGTCCACGACCCCAGGGAGGAGGAAGAGTAGACTGCTACCCTCTCCTCCCTGGCCATCGCTTGGGGCAGTCTCTTTTCCATACGGAATGTATTCAGCGGGTCTTTTTCCTACGTGGTTCAGGCGCGCATGCAAGCGTTCTGACAAGCATTTCCTTGTCCTTCGTCATTTGACGCGCATACCCAGGCCCTCATTGAGCGAAAGCATCTCCTTCCAGGCCATGGACGCAATAGATCCCTTTGCTCTAATCTTTATTCTCCCGGAGGCATGGCAGCGCTCCCCCCCGCCGTGTGGGCGCCGCACCCTTGGAGTTTCTGTTTTACATTCTATTGTATGCTATATGAAGTCATGCCCGATAGGACCTCTAGATGAGCGCAGGGTCAGACACTACAAAATAAGCAAGGTTGACAGTGGAGGGGTGTATTCTGCGTGTCATATTCCGTTTATCATTTCATGGCACACGTCATTGCACCGGTCCCGAAGCTGTGTTGGGGTCGCTGGATCAGGAGGCTTGTCTTTTTTTCTTCTTCTCTCTTTGTAGGAATGGATTGAAGTCTGGTGCAGATTGCTGTGTCTAAGTACCCTGCTCCCACTCGTGACATGGCTCCTCCCGATCCCGCCACCCAGAACAGAAGGTAGCACCTCGAAAGCCATTAGAAAGACATGCTCAGGACTGAGAGATGGGGCCTGAGAAATGGGCGAGCAAGAGCATTCCGATCAACTAACACAGCTGCAAACATGACCCAGCGGCTCGTATCCCTGGCGGGAACCTCTTTCGACTCCGTACGCCCGGGTCGATAGTCGACTCCAATACCAAGGCACGGCTGCAGAGCGATGGAAGTAGGCGGCGTCTGAACCAAAGACACCCCTCATAGCCTCGAACTTGACGAATTCCGTTTGGGCAAAAGACCAGAAGGACGATCCTTTTTCGCACCGGTGTGTCTGTCTCACTTCTTAGCACTGGGGCGCACACGAGATGGGCTTGGTTTCAGTGGGAAGGAAGAAAGTGTCTGGAGTCTGCAGTATCGTTACCTTCGCGCGTGGCACACACGCCCTGGATTGGGATCAAGCATCGTGAGTGGTCCTTGATTTCCAAGACACCGCAACCGCGATTACGGGGCTATTGAAATCTGACGTCAATATCACTTGTCTCACTGGTATTTCCCGTACGAGCAGGAAAGATTCTTCCCTCACGTCGTATGCACTTATCGCCATACTCAGATGTATTTGGCTTCAAGGACCGTTCCCGACTCACAATATCGTCAGGACTACATTTGCCGCCGCCATGAAGAGCGCCACCTTGATTTCTCGGCGCCATGGTGTCAGGCTAGTCGGCATGCGCGCGTGGGTATAAATGCCCGGAGTCGGTGGATGGCTTCTCTTCGTCAACATCACTAATTCACTCAGTGGGGTGAAGACACTCTCTGAACTCGGACTCGAAGACTTTCGTTCTCCACACACGTCTGCAAGCTCGTTCCACCGCTCATTTCAACACCTCACCCCCATCCAAGTCCAGTCCTTCACTTTTCCGTTGCCCATAATGGTGCAATCAACCTTGAACGGTCCCTACCGCAACAACTACTCCATCCTCTTCCTATTTCTCATCTGCCATTCCCTTACCACCAGCGTCGTCTTGGCCTCCCCAGCCGGCCGCGCCCCAAATCAGTTACACCCAGCCTACAGTCCTCCCTCACCTGCGTATTCCTCTTTATCCCCTTCTTCCACCGATTTTTACAATGCCGCAACCTCCTCAAGCGTCGTCCTTGGTCTCGCTCTGCTCGCGCCGGACACGCCCAGCCCCGCCATGGGACCATCTCTCGCGGTAGCAGCAGCAGAGGCGCTCCCAACTGGGTTGATGCCGGTAATGCTGCCGGCCAACGGCGCATCGACCGGTGTCTTCATTCCCTCCGCGCCCTTCGAGGAGCAAGAAAAACAAGAATCGACACCGCGCGCCGAGCTGCGCGTAGCCGCCTCGTCGTCCGCCGCTCCTGGCACCAAAGGAGGACAACCGGGCCAACCGTGGGGCGCAACGGTGACCGAAGGCGACGGCAGCTACATCCGGGAGCAGCCGACTTACACTCCCCACGGTAATGGTAACCAGGGCAGCGAGACGTGCTCGGCATCCATATGCAAGGATTACCTCAACATGACCTGCTATAGAAGATTTGGCGGGTAAGCGTTTTTTCTTTTTTTTCTTTCCCATTTCCCCTTTTCCTTTTCACAAAAAAAGAATTTAGTTGCACTCTTTCTTCTCTCACTCTCACCGCTCTCTGGATTTCCCACTGACGAGACTCAACAACAGCTGTTGGGACGAGTGCCTCGAAAATCGCAAGTACCTCCCTCCAGACTGCGAGGAGCAGACGGCCCCCGCACCGGTTGCTGGTACTGCGACGCCAACAGCAGCTCCGACGGCGGCGGCAGTCCCGACGGCGGCAGCGGCGTAGAAGGAGGTGATGATCCATGACCGCCATAACAGCCAGTGGGAGGGGAGAAAGATGCGAGAACTGGAGATTGTTGGGGAAGGAGCGCATCGAGTGAGAGAGATTGACCAAGTCCGCAAGCTACTGAAGGAGAGGGATGCCGTTCGATTGAGGCTACAGATTCGCTGGTCTCCATTCACTCTTTTGCTCTCTTTGTTTCTTTTCTTCTTTTCTTTTCTTTTCTTTTCTTTTCTTTTCTTTTCTTTTCTTTTCTTTTCTTTTGCTTTGAAGGGACGTCTAGAAGCTTATGTCGTCATGCGTCATATCATATGGAACCGGATAGTGTGGGTCAGGCTTTAGTGTTTTGATTCTATACCCAGGCAATAGTTTAATTGATGCTTTTTCGCTCCTTGTAGCACGAAAACTGCACATATCGGCCTCCAAAAACATGGCTGATCAGCAATTGTTGGTTGAATGACAGAATGCAGGCAGATCGGAATATCTCCAAGGACTAAAGATCAGCTGTACATGTGACCTCTTCGTCCAGGCATCGGCCGTGCTTTTCTTGCCTATCTAAACTCGCTCCCGAAGACAAGACCTCCCACTCCGTCGGAAGCAGAACCCCACCCAAGCAGTACCATACCGAAACTCCGAATTAGTGTCATTGTCCATCCCATGCCTTTGGGTATCAAAATGTCTCTACTAGAGACTTAACCGAAGAGAACGCCAAGAGACGCCATCGAACGGAGGAGATCAAATCTGTCTTGATTAGCGCACGTGGTCAACATCATGGCGTGAACTTACGAGCTTCAGAGTCGTGCGCTGGAGAAGGCCGGTGAAGTTAAGCATGGCCCGGCTCTTCGGCGGAGTCCTCTGCAAGCGCCTAAAAGCCTCTCTGACGTGGCCGGGACCAACGGGCTCGCGGGCCTCCTCGGGCGGATCGAACAGGCCAGAGTCGCGCTTGCGCTTCCTGCTCTGGCCACCGCTGGCGTCGCCTCCCACGGCCTTGCGATAGGCATCCTCGGACTGCTTGACCCTAAGCGCCTCCTCGGTGAGGGTCTGGACGATCTCGAAGGTCAGGAAGCCGAGGATATCGATGATGTCGTCGTTGGGCTTGCTGTCGGTGATTGTGCCGAATCCAGCCCACTCACGGAAGCGCTTGCCCTTGCGAAAGGTGAAGGAGGCCTGCCGGCAGTCGGACCAGTGGACGTACTCTTCACGGGTCATGTTCTTGGTGCGCTCGTCGGCATTGCGCAGGCGCTGGATGGTGGCGTAGTTCATCTCCGTTTCCTCCTCATCCTCCTCCTCCTCGCGGGCGGGAGGAGCCTCGGAGAAGTAGGATTGCACGTCCCAGACCAGATCGACGGCTTTCTTGGAGCCGCCGGGCTTCGCAGTCTTGGTAGCCGGGTTCGGAGCGGTAGCAGTGATGTCGACGCCGATGTCATCGGCAGCAAGGTCGTCGGCGCCAGGGTTCTTCTCATCCGAGTCCTTGGCCGTCTTGCGGACATCCTTCCACTGAAGGAAAGTGCGGAGGCGACTGATCTTGGCGCGGTCGTGGCGGATGAGCATCATCAAGTCGTCAGTGGAAATGCTCCGGCTGCCGCGACGGGTCGCAAGGACGGTGCACTCGCGCAACTGGCTGCAGTCAGATTGAAGCGGGCAAGCTTGCTTCAAGGCGGAGGCCGTCCTACCATTTCCTGGACCTGCTGCTGAACAATCAGCTCGATGAGAGAGGTCGTCTCAGCAGATGGTTCGGCCGTCTCGCCCGAGACGAACATCATCTGTGAGCCATCAGCATTGTTTCGATCGATCGATCGACAGATAGTTGCTCACCTGCTGGATCTCGGTGCGGTACTTGACACTTTTGTCCGTCATGATGGCTGCAGGCTCGCTGGACAGCGGGCGGGGCGATACGACCAGGGGGCACGTCCGGTGGAGCGGGAGTGGACTGTGGGGTTTGGGGAGTCGGGCAGTGGAGGGAGGGGAGGAGGACGGAGGTGAGGCGGGCTGGGATCGGCGGGCCTGTGCCTGACTCGCTTCAGCCCTACTACGTACCACAATTAATTGGTGGGGTCCCACGCCAGCAACGATTTCGTCGCCCGCCGCCGCCGCCGCTGCTGCCCACACACCACCTCCGAATAGCACTCCCGCAGCCATGCTCCACCTCATTGGCCTGGGCCTCGCCGACGAGAAGGACGTCACCGTCCGCGGCCTCGAGATCATCAAACAGGCCGAGCGCGTCTATCTCGAGGCTTACACGGCCGTCCTGCTCGTTGACCAGGCCAAATTGGTGAGTCTGCTGCCGCCATCCCGCCCTTCCAGCCCGTGACGACTGACGAGCATGCTGCGTGATAGTAGGAGGCGTTCTATGGCCGCTCTGTCATCATCGCCGACCGTGAGATGGTCGAATCGTCCAGCGACGAAATCCTGGCCGATGCCAACAAGGTCGATGTCGCCTTCCTCGTCGTCGGCGATCCCTTCGGGTACTTGCCCTCCCCGTCGACCCTGATCTGGCATTTGCTGACTGCCGGGAAGCGCCACCACCCATACCGACCTCGTCCTCCGTGCCCGCGAACTCAATATCCCCACCAACACTGTCCCGAACGCCAGCATCCTGACCGGTGTCGGCTGCTCCGGCCTGCAGCTCTATAACTTCGGCCAGACCATTAGCATGGTCTTCTTCACCGACAACTGGCGTCCGGCATCCTGGTACGACAAGATCCTTGAGAACGACACCATCGGCCTGCACACCCTGGTTCTGCTGGACATCAAGGTGAAGGAGCCGAACCTGGAGGCTCTGGCTCGCGGCAGGATCGTTTACGAGCCGCCGAGGTTCATGACAGTCGCCCAGTGCGCCCAGCAGATGGTTGAGATCGAAGAAGAGAAGGGAAAAGGCATCTGCGGAAAGGCCGCCCTTGCAGTGGGTGTTGCTCGTGTCGGTGCTCCCGACCAGACGATTGTGGCGGGCACGCTCGAGCAGCTCAGCCAGTCCGACCTTGGAAAGCCCCTTCACAGCCTGGTTCTGATTGGTAAGAACACGCATGACTTGGAGAGAGACTATCTCAGGGCGTACGCTGTGGATCCGGTTACATTTGATGCCGCTTGGGCGAATAAGAATGAGCGCAAATGAGCCGATGGGGAAAGGTGAGGCACTGAAATGGAGAGTTGGTCTCCCGCGAAGAAACGAGGCAAAAGTTTGAACGTACATGGATAAAAGTTCAGGCGGCTCTCGCAGTCCCTTACGACAACAGCTCCGATGTTTCAGTCTGGGGGCACGCATCCTAAGACCAGCAAGACCAAATCCACGCATTTGGGGGTCGTACGGTTATCAGCCCAAATGAATGGAAAACATTGCGTACCACGCATTTCAAAGGTCCACTCGCTAGACGGCTGGCTTGGCTGAGCGACATACTTCATCCTTCAATCCGTTGTCTAACTGCACTTAAATGCCGAGTCTGCTGTCCCGTGCAAGACTGGGTGACATCATCCCTGCAGGGTTGGAAGATGGACGTGCCACGAGTGATTGTCTAAGTCCATTACGGCTTCGCGTTGGTGCCCGAGGCGCGAGCATGCGGTGCCGAGCCAGAAGTAACCCATCACGGCACGGACGATCGCCGTTGGAGAGGCAGTTGGTAAGCTGCCGCGCGTAACGATGAGCTGTTATTCGCGAGATGCGACGGCACGGGAGAAGCCTTTCCGCTTTAGCTGTGATGGTCGTAGCCTCCCTTGACCCCGCATAAGCAGTTTGGTAGCCAGCATTCTACCCCGAGACAGGCTCCACTTTTTTGGGAGGAGTTATTTAAGGCCGTGGGGCTTCCGGGATTGGGCAGTGTAACACGTTCCTTGCTTCGTTTTTGAGCAGCGCAAGACATGGCGAACGTGCAGCAGATTGAGTCGAAAGGTATATATCGCGGCCTCCCGTCTTTCCCGGATACAGATGACAGGAAGGATCTCACGGCCATAATAACTGGAGCCAACGGCATCTCCGGCCAGCACATGCTCCGTGTGCTTGCGCAGAATCCCCAGCGCTGGTCCAAGATCTACTGCCTGTCACGGCGGCCGCCAACGATTCCTGATAGCAAGCCATCAGGAATCGTTGAACATATACCCGTGGACTTTCTCAAGTCGCCAGACTTCATCGCGAAGCTGCTGACATCGCACCGCGTGCGCGCCGACTACGTCTTCTTTTACTCCTATATCCAGGTGCCACCAAAGGACGGCCAGGGGCTATGGTCCAATGCCGAGGAGATGGCCATCGTGAACACGGAATTATTCTCGAACTTCTTGTCGGCGCTGAACCTGGCGCGCATCAAGCCACGCCGTGTCCTGCTTCAGACAGGCGCAAAGCACTACGGCGTGCACCTTGGCCCGCCAAAGGTGCCGCAAGAGGAGAGCGACCCACGCGTGACGATCGAGCCGAATTTCTATTATCCCCAGGAGGACTATCTGGTGGACTGGTGCGAGGAGCTGGCCGGCGTCGGGTGGAACGTCATTCGCCCAAGCTTCGTACTTGGTGCCGTTCCGGACGCGGCAATGAATTTGGTTTTTCCGATTGCAGCATACACGGCTGTGTGCAAGCATCTGGGCCAGAGGCTCGAGTTCCCTGGCGACCTGGAGGCCTGGGAACGCCCGCTGGATCTGAGTAGTGCCATGCTGAACGGATACCAGGCGGAATGGGCTGTCCTGGACGAGGGGACGGCCAACGAGGCATTCAATGCGGCGGATGGGAGCACATTTGCGTGGGGGCAATTCTGGCCAAGGTTGGCGGCATGTTACGGCGTTGCGTGGACCAGACCGGAGCTGGACGAGACGGCATACTATGCCATGACGATACCAAGGGAGGAGACACCGAGAGGGTGAGCGTCTCTTTTTGCTTGGTGCTTCAGAATGGGGTGATGGCTCATCCAATCTCCCTCCCAGATTCGGACCACAGGCCACCATCCGGCGTCGTTTCACATTGACCGACTGGGCAAAGAAGCCCGAGACCCAACAGGCCTGGAAAGAGTTGGCCCAAGAGCACGGCTTGCTCGACAAGGAACTGCGAGACGTTGACCGCATCTTTGCTTTTGCCGACGCCGCCCTGGCTAATGCCGTTCACATTGCTTTCAGGTGGGTACCCCTGCCATCCCCAAGATTTCATTTCGCACGTACTGAGCTGCTTCGACAGCATGGATAAATCTCGCCGTTTCGGATGGTTTGGAACGGTCAGCTCGTCAGACAGCATGCTCGAAGTCATTGAAGATTTCGAACGACTGAGAATGATACCCCCGATCCGGGGAAGCAAATCGGCGTAGCTGGACAGAACAAGGCGATGAGATTGCGCAGCATCAATATTACTTTCCGCGTTACGATTGGCGGGCGTGCTAGAAATATGATTCGATCCCACCATCACTTCAGAGATGCTGTGGCTGAAGCACGGCATCACTCCATGTTAACAAATACAGCAGGACACAATCCTCGATGCCCAGGCCTACCTTAGACTGAGCTTCTGGAGTGAATCATCCTCCGAGATGCAGCATGCCCGCTTCGCCTGTGACGTGTCTCCAACCTCTCGGAGGCGACAAGACGTTGAGTCGGGATCCGTTCTGATAGGCTCCTGTTGACCATGGATGCTTGAGTCGCTCCTGAAGAAGATGGAATCGGTCCTAATGCAAGCTGCTGAGAAAGCCGGTCTCGTGGCATGTATGGTCGATTCAGCCTCGACTTTGGGCCCAGACATGGCTGGGTGGGTGAACGCTAATGCGGTCCAACCTGCACAGCTTCTACCCCTGGACGTTGGCACGTCAACACGCGAGCTGAAGGCGTGGGGATGGATGCTGCAGCCTACAGGCCCAGACAGCATGCAGCAAGTATCGGAGTGTGCAGACGGCTGCCTAGACGGAGAGGTGGTTGGAGCTGCGTCAGTGTTGGTGTCAGCGGTACCTCGGCGCACGTGGCACCAGCGCCCGCGTGCTTCTGGCGGCGATCGACGCGACGCTGCGAACGCTGCTGCTGCGGGTGTTGCTGTGCGGCGCAGTCACCGCGTGATTGTGAGACGCGAATAGCAAGTAGAGCGTCGGAACGTGGCGGTGAGCTGGGCTAGGCAGCGGCAGCTTGGTGCTTGGTGCTTGGAGCACCCCTGCCAGGCTGCATGACTCGCTTCGCCTGTTCCCCAGAGAGCCTCACGCCCCCGATAACGATAGGAACCCGCTGAGCTCCCAGCACCAAGCTTGCCCGTGAGACATGGCCGCTTGCCCGCCCCATGTGAGCCCTCCAGCAAGCTGCGCCTGACGCGACCACGCCCAGACCTCCGACGCGCCCGCGCATCCGAGAGCTTGCCTGCTGCACGACCCCGGGCCTCACCACCGCTCGAGGCTCCTGCCTGGCCTCCACATTCCACCACCACGGCCATCCACTCACCATGGCCTCTGAACTCAACATACGGGACCAGCCGCCCCGTTGGTCCCCCCGCCGCTCCCGTGTGCCGCGCAAGTCCTTCGAGATCCCCGAGCGCCTCCGCCATGGTGAAGACGAGGACGAGGACGTCACCGCGCCCAAGACCAACGACCCTCGCTACACCCACCGTTCCGTCTTCGACCTGATCACTCACGCCGGCTCTGTCGCCAACCTGCGCTCTCGCTTCACCCACGACGAGCTCAGTGAAGGCGAAGAGGAAGACGACCATGCCGCTGTAACCCAGTCCCTCGGGCCCTCAGCACTTGCTGCCACCCGCGGACAGAGCTCCAGCCAGCCAGAAGAGAAATCCGAAAAGCATCGCCGCAGCCTTTCCAACCGCAAGATAATTCGCACTCTCCAAAAGCTCCACGTCAAGTCCTCCAAGGAGCGCAACGACGCCCCCGCCGATGATACCATGTCCTCGTCGCAGATCTTAACGCCCAAACCTCCACACGTAGAACAAGACGAGACGGATAATGTAGAAGGCCGCTCGGTGAGAGGCCAGCTGAAGGCCAAGGCTGAAATGGAGGCGTCCGCCTTCGGGTCAGACCTCCGTACAGCCCACGATGCGTTCGGCGTCGGCCATCCCGCGGTCAACGGTCCGGATGATCTCTCGCAGAGGCTCATGGAGATCTTCGGATTCGACGCGGAAGAGAAGGTAGTCTCTGGTATGTGCAATGTGGTGTCTCGCCGCTTCGTACGAGCTGACAAGTGCAGAGTACCCCTGCTGGTTACTGCAGACCGTCCTCCTCCAGGGTTATTTGTACATCACTCAGAAGCATATCTGCTTCTATGCCTACCTGCCCAAGAAGACCGTAGGCTCCCTACAAACCCATTTTACTCGAACCCCAAGTCTAATGCGAAACAGAAGGAAATCACAAAGTCCGGTTATCTCTCCAAGCGTGGCCGTACCATGTGGAACCGATCATGGTTCATCCTCAAAGGCGATGTCTTGGCATACTACAACGACCCGACCGACCTTTACTTCCCCCGTGGCCGGATCAATCTGCGCTACGCCATATCGGCAGTCTTGATGGAACCCAAGGACAAGGCCCGCGAGCCCACGGACATTTCCATCACTACCAACCAGAAGACTTACGTATTACGGGCTGAGAGCGCCGCCAGTGCCAAGGAGTGGGTCAAATTGCTGCAGAAGGTCATCTTCAAGTCCCACAATGACGGAGACAGCGTGAAAATCTCCATTCCACTCTCTAACGTCATGGAGATTGAGGACAACCCTGTACTGGACTATGCGGAGACCATCAAGGTCGGGGTTGTTGACGACGACGATTCATACGCCGTCGATGAGTACTTCTTTTCCTTTTTCGGATTCGGCGAGGAAGCAATGAATCTTATGAAGGTCATGTGGGATGGCTGTAGGCGGCAACCAGGTTCTGCGGCTGAGCGCCCGACAACACCCGTAGGTGAGAACCGCCTCAAGACACCTGCTAGTCCCCATTCTCGCAAATCCAGGAGTCCTGTGCGATCTACCATCTTCCAGCCAGCTCCGGGGACACTGTCACCGACTTCACCATCATTTCACCGACCATCGAGTCGAAGGGTCAGTGGCGAATCCGCGAGATCCAGTTTTGATCGCAGGCGGAGCGCCGACCGTGGACGACGCAGCCTGAGTAGAGGGCAGGAGAGGCGTTCTTTTGGCGTCGCACAAGGCGAAAGGTCAGCCACGTCTCCAGGTTCCTCGAGGGTACGAGATTCTTCCGAATCCGCCTGCCTTTCAATGGAGCCGGACACATCGTCCTCCGCGGCCATCCAATCGATCAACGAGACGGATGCATCTGCTAGCCAAATCCTGAGCCGTAGTGACGTCTTTCATAGGCCCGCTGCAGAGCTTGCTGATTCGGAAATCAATCCAAGAGCGTCCCAGGATACCGCTCGGTCAACAAAGAAGCATCCATATCCCAGGACAGAACAGACCATCAGCACACGCTCAAGGACGCCGGTTCAGAATTCTAGAGAGATGGGCCATGACAGCGAGCTTCAGGACGACAGGCTGCAAGCATCGGCATCCGGCTATTATTCTGGAATTGTTAGTGCTGGTGCGAAGCCGTTCACGAGAGCCACTGGACTAGTTGGTTCTCTCCGGCGAGGAACACTCGCATTAGGCAGCCGGTTGACAACAGATACCATGAGCGTCTATGACAAAGTGTCCGGCATGTGGGCTGGTGGACGGAAGCACTATGCAGAGGATGGTCAGATTTTCGACGAAGAAGCACGCGATATCGTTGATGACTCGGACGCTGTCTCCCATAATGAGCGCTTCCGCCAGCACTTCGCCTTGCCCGATAGCGAGAGCTTGCGAGCAACATACTTTTGCAATCTGTGGCGGGTGCTTCCACAGTATGGGAAAATCTATATGAGCGACAGGTACTTCTGTTTTAGAAGCCTCTTGCCTGGTACTCGAACCAAGGTATGCATATTCCCCTGTCGTTATCGCTGATTTGCTAATGGGCGTCCTAAGCTCGTACTGCCTCTCCGTGATATCGAAAACGTCATGAAGGAGAAAAGCTTCCGCCTGACCCATCAAGCTCTTGTCGTGGTTGTTCGCGGTCACGAAGAGCTGTTTTTCGACTTCTCGCGGGCCGACATTAGAGACGACTGTGCAGTCACCATTCACCAGAAGCTCGAGCAGGTTCGCTACCTGCATTCCTCGGGGCTCCTTAGCGAAGAGAACCTGCTACAAGCCGAGGAGGCAAAGGCGGAGAACGACCTGCTTCAGCATGCTCGGAACCCAGAAAAGCAGCCCGCGCTGCCGGCGCACATTGACGAACTTGAGCAATCTGGAGCAGCCGTCATATTCGATGACCCTCAGGCCTCCATGGTCGATTTCACGCCTCGAGAGTCCATGAAAATCACGTGTTTGACAATTGGATCCCGCGGAGATGTCCAACCTTACATCGCGTTGTGCAAGCGGCTGATGAAGGAAGGACACAAAACAAAAATCGCGTCTCATGAAGAATTCGGCGATTGGATCCGCAGTCACGGCATCGACTTTGAGCCTGTGGCAGGTAACCCAGCTGAGCTCATGCAGCTTTGCGTCGAGTCTGGCATGTTCACTGCTACCTTTCTGGCGAAGGCGCACTTCACCTTCCGCGGCTGGCTGAGCGCACTCCTCGAGACTGCATGGAAAGCATGCCAGGATTCTGACCTTTTGATCGAGAGTCCTAGTACCATGGCCGGAATCCATATCGCGGAAGCACTAGAGATCCCCTACTTCCGCGCATTTACCATGCCCTGGACACGGACACGCGCCTATCCGCACGCTTTTGCCGTTCAAGAAAAAAAGATGGGCGGGACCTACAACTTCCTCAGCTACGTGCTCTTCGAAGAAGTATTCTGGAAGGCGACGGCAAGCCAGATAAACACTTGGAGGAGGAAGACACTCAGTCTCGCACCAACGAGCCTGAAGAAGCTGCAGATCAACAAAGTCCCTTTCATGTACAATTTCAGCCCCTCGGTAGTCGCACCGCCTCTTGACTTCAGCGACTGGGTCCGCGTCACTGGTTATTGGTTCCTCGATGAATCCCAGAACTACAAGCCTCCAAAGGATCTCCTTGACTTCATCGAGCGGGCTCGCAGTGATGGAAAGAAGCTTGTGTATATCGGCTTTGGCTCCATTGTCGTCGAAGATCCCAGGGCGATGGAGAAGTCCATTGTTGAGGCTGTGCTGAAGGCGGACGTCCGTTGCATTCTGTCCAAGGGTTGGTCTGACCGTTTGGGCAAGGATGAGAAACCCAAGGCAGAGGTGCCTCTTCCCGCAGAAGTCCACCAGATCAACTCCGCTCCGCACGATTGGCTGTTCAGGCAGATCGACGCAGCTGCACACCACGGAGGAGCTGGAACTACGGGCGCATCTCTCCGTGCCGGCATTCCGACCATTATCAAGCCATTCTTCGGTGATCAGTACTTCTTCGCATCTCGGGTTGAAGACCTCGGTGTCGGGGTCCATATAAAGAAGCTAAACGTCGGCGCTCTTTCCCGTGCGCTCTGGACCGCGACGCATGATGACCGCATGATCACGAAGGCACGCTTGGTCGGCGAGAAAATCTGCAAGGTAAAACTCCATTCCCAATTTCCTGGAAATTGGCGACTAATTAAGATACAGGAGGATGGCGCTGGCGAAGCGGTCAAGACCATCTATCGCGACCTTGAGTACGCGAGGTCTCTCATCAAATGGCGCAACCGGCCCCTCACTGAAGATGACTTGGGCGATGATGTGGAAGAAGAATGGACCTTCGTCGACGACGACAACGATCCTGAGCTGCGGCGTAATACAGAAGAAGACCAAGCGATTGCGCAGATACAAGCTCAGCTCAAACAATTGCGCCAGGGAGGACTTGAGCCCCAGGGCACGAGCACCTAGGCAGTCTCACGCCTCATTGGCATCACAAAGTCCAACAGTGGATGCCATCTTCCTATCTCCTTCTCCGTTCCTATAGGGTATTGTGTTTTCTCTCAGCTTTGGCGCAAACGGCATTACCTCGACTCCCCGATCAACTACTTTTATTTCTTTTTCTTCAGGGCTCCGACGCGCTTTCGGCTTTGGCTCATATCAGTGGGGTTTAGCTGGCTTATATTTTGGGAGGAACAGTGCAAATTGGGAGATGGGTTTGAATTTTTTGGTTACTTCTGCGTCCTTGGGCTTTAATGGATTCCGCCGAGAGAGGGAAGGAGAGCCAGGTGCCATACCACGGGATTATGACTTGATGATACACCAAACCATTGATGTGTAGGACAGGGAAGTTGTTTTGTGCGCTTGGTCTACTTGTTCTCTCTTGAGGACGTTTCATCGGTTCTCGCCGTCCCTGGCTCACTTGTTTTCGCATGGAGAGATGAGATTGATGAACTTGCAATGGGCACGCATGCGATGCCATCTGAGTAGAGCGTTGCTTTTCCGCGAAAAGATTGGATTAGAGGCTCGAGGGCGCTTCTGGGGCTTTGATTGAGGGAGAGCTTGAGTGTCTGCTCGAATGCGCTAGGAGAGTTCCCCCTTTTTTTTGTGGTAATCTTGATCTTTCGGGGCTTCCCTACTCTAAACAATGCAGAAATGTGGTTTCCGTAGGAAAGCAGAGGAAAGCTCTGCTTCTCTTCGGCAACCCATTCCCGCCAGCTCTGCTCCCCGTTCTCCGGTGCCGACGATAAGACGAGTGAGAGAGGCTTGTCCGCATGGAGTTCAGCTGCATGCATGCTGTAAGAGATACGGGAACGGGGGCGGGAGGATCAATAAATCGAAGACAGAGCAACAAAAGTCCGAGGGCAAGGGGATGACGCCGCGGCGCAGGCACGTCAGCCGTAGACAACGCACATGCGCGGCATCTGAGTAATGATGATGATGATGATGATGATGTGTGTGTGCATCCGTGCAGTGTTGGATTGCGACAATGACGGGAATCGGTTTCAGAGAGAAAATAGAGGCGGGGAATCCGGCGTATCCGTACGTGTTTGCTTAGCCCGCCTTAGGCAGGCGGGCTTTTGTTGAGACTGAACTTGCGGAGGGATGTGCGCGGCGACGCTGCCATGGAGTGGGAGAAGCTCACTGACGTCGGGGAATACCTGCACGCACCGGGCAGCAACTTCCCTCTCCTTCGGCTCCCCATTATTTGGAACGTTCAGCTGGAAGGAGGCTTAATCTGGACCCTATCACGTTCCTTGCGCGCCGAGCGGGTTCACCCGTCTGACTTTCTACGCTCCACTGTTGACCGAAGGATAGATAGTAGGTGTGTATGTGTACTCACATGCAATGGTAGTAGCCGTCCCAGGCATTTTTCCTGCCCGCATGCGCAGAACAGCGAACGAAAAAGATGAACGTTAGCAGTCGGAAACCTCCAGAACCCCCGCACTGGTCCCTAAAACACCCGACCGGTGAAACCGGTTGATGCCTTACTCACTTGCCCAAAGATAGCAAAGCCTCCCCGCTCCCCGACCCATGCTCCCCTTTCCATGATCTTTTTTTCCCCCTCCCTTCTCTTTGATCGCTCTGTATGCTCTCTTGGGCAAAGGGGCGACGGGGGTAACGAATCATCTTCGTGGCGTATGTAATTTGGGTTCCACTTTGAGTCAACGATTGCGGAGCTCCCCCCCCTCCCCTCCCCCAAATCCCACTTGGTGAGCCACTTTCGGTGCCCCTCCCGCGGGCGCACTATCGTCAACCGGACGTTTTCTTGCAACTTGTTTGGCTGTCGCATGCCCTCCTTCCATTTTTTGCACATGATATGCAGAGCGGGAAACATGTATATAGGTAGCGCAATCGGGGTTTTCACGTCCGGCGCCCCAAGCTTTTCCCCCGCAAACCTGCCACACATCGCTTCCCCTCAACACCAACAAAAAAAGACATCGCTGCGGGGAAGTGACAAGTTCTGGACCGCCAATCGAATAAATTTTGCGGTGGAGATGGTGCCTCGTGCGGGGCTGTGGGGCGGGGGAATGTTTCGGCGGGCATGCAAAACAAGTGTCCGTGTGTTCACGAGCGGCCTGCGACGGATCGGCGGTTGCGATATCGGACTTGTAGCATTATTACCAATTTGGGTTTACTTGTGGCTGCTGGAAACGCTTGTCCAACCCGCGCTCCTTAACCCGACTGAATTTGAAAGTGGTTGCAGCATGAGAATATTCAACGCCCACCCGCCAAACGGTCGCCCTGTTCGTGTATGCCCGAGACCTACCCGTTCAATGTGGCGTCCGTTCCCGATTCCAGACTACCATGAGCAAGCCATTCCTGCTCATTGCATCATGTTTCTCGTGTGCGTGTCGAAGATCTCGTTGCGCCACCCGTCCTCTCTGTAGTCGTCCACCCTCTCCGCGGCCTGGGCTGCCTCTTCCTCCCAGAGCTTGACCACGCTTCCCGGCGCGTAGATGCCCTTGAAGATGCCCTTGCCCGGCTCCGCCACGCCGACGCGCGTGTACAGGTCGGGGTCAGCCTCCGGCGTCAGCCTTGCAGCCACAGCCTTGAAGAACGTGCGCAGATCCTCCGGACTGGCGATCTGCGTGGCGCGCAGGCGCTCGCGCGCAAAGACCACTTCGCGGTTAGCTGCATGCAGCCCGTCGGCAATGGCGTTAGCGAGCTGCTTTTCGGCAGCCTTACGGATAATTGGGCGGAGCAGGGGTTTCAACAGCCAGCCGAAAATAGATAGCTTGCTTTTGCGCAGCGTGTAGTTGAGCTTGTGGATGTGGACGCGGACGGCTTTGAGGGAAAGGATCTTCTCCAGGCGATCACGGCCAACTTCAATGTCCATGTGGACATCCAGGCCGCGTTCATCGAGTGCGAACGACGCAATTCCGGCATCGGCAAGGCGGAATATGCCTGAGTGGGCACGCAGCCAGAAGCCGACTTCATCAGCGCGCAGAGAGAGACCGTCGATCTTGACGGTGACCTGAGAGGACACCGACGAGGTGGTTCGGAAGCGAGCCTTGCGAATTTCGAGGTCGTTGTATGTCTCCACCCGGAACTTGTACGGGAGGAAAGATGTGTGGTTGATTGTTTTCCCCGGTTCCACAATCAAATTCTCTAGGAGAAGGTCTATTTCGGGAGTGGAGACCTCCAACCGCGGGATCGGTACATACTGGACTGCCTGGATGAGAAGGGGCACAAAAACATTAATGGCGTCCGTTACTAGCTCTCCGTTGGTATACTGGTACTTTGGAGAGAGTATGTGAACAATCTGCATGGATGTCCGGATGAGTTTGGCGATGTCCTCGTCGTGCGAGACAGCCTCGAGAGTGGTCTGGATCTGGCCGAGGAAGTCGTCCACATCAGTGCGCAAGGACGAGTCAGTGCCGACACCACGGGCCTTCTCCCGGAGAGCCTGGAACTTTTCATCTGCGTGATCCAAAAATTCAGGATCAGTGAGGAGCTTCTGAAAAGAATTGCCCACATCAAGCATCAGGTCCTCAAACTCCGGATCGTTCTTGCTGTGCTCCATAACCTTCTTGAACTTGTCTTCCAGACTTTCCCAGGCCTTTTTGTCTCCAAAGGAGGTCAGGAACAACCAGAAGTTCTTGATGGCTCGGTCCATAGCGTCATTCTCATTGACATCATCTTGAGCGGCGTTCACGGTTTCTTGCACAGCACGAGAGTACACCATGGCATATCGCTGGACCAGCAGCGAGAGGGTCGATACCGAGTCGGAATAGTCGTTCCGCTTCCTCAGCTTCAGGACTGCTTGCTTCAGGCGGTAGAGCATCGTATCCTTTTCATCGCCGCTGACATGGTCGGCCAAGCTGTGTCCCGCTTCCTTGGCCACCTCGGTCGCACCGTTGCTGACGACCTTGGAGAAATCGGCAACATCTTGCTCGAGCTCTTGGTTTGTGGGCGCCGAACCAGCGTCTGCACCCGGCTCCTTCAGAGTTTGTTGCTCCTGCTCGGACGGTGTAAGCTTCTTCCCTGCCGCCTCTGCCACGTCGGACAGCTTGAACGCAGTGTCCCTGAACACTTCGCGTCCGACAACATTGATGTCAGAGAGGAAGAGGCGGAAGTCTGAGTTCGTGAGCAAGAGCGAACCGACAGTTTGAAGGCTCCTGTATGCTAGGCAATGAATGGTTTAGCTCATACGCAAGCTGCACGTGAAAGTGGCACTCACCTGCGGCAGTGTTCGCTTTGGATTTGGCTTTGCTTGCTTTGGAAGCGATGTCCTCAACATCGACGGAGAGCTTCGACTTGGACAGGAACCAGATAAAATCCTGTATCTGATCGCTGCTGTTTTTGTGTTGCATCAACTCGAGGAACTCGGCGAGCCATTGCTTCGTGAACTTGACCAACAGACGGCCAGAGTTACTCAGCTCGTGCTCGCCAGGATTGAGGACGTCAGAAGCCAGCAAGGTGCGGAGATTGATGATGACCTGCTCATTGGAAGGCATGTATCCCTTGGAGAGGGCTCTCAGCATCTGATAGGAGTGCAGCTTCTGGTGCAGCTCCCGCTGCAGGACCGTGTCATCGCGGTACTGGGGCAGCAGCGGCTGGCGATCCTCAGCGCGCGACTTGCGGAAGCCGAAGCAGGACGACATGGTGGCGGCAATGGTGATGTTGAGGACGGACTGGGCCGGGGCATGGTGGAGGTGGGGTGGGCGTTGACAGGACGCGCCAATGCAATGTGGTCGCGTCGTGGTGACGGCACGACGTCTCAGTCTGGGCCAGGGCGGTTGACATCATCTGTGGCTGGTGATTGATGGCGCACCTTCTTGGCGGCCGATCGCAGCATCTGCTGGATTTTGCGGGGAGCGCTACGACCCGCAGCTCCAGTCCCCAGCCCAGAGCCCAGAGCCCGGCGCCCGGGCGACGCATCGATTCATGGCGGCGCGCGACCTCTGCTGCTTCCCCACGAAACCTGCGGCATTGCAAGGGTCGTCCGCATAGCGCTGCCACGCGGGAGGAGGCGAAGCTCCCGTCCGGACACGTTTGACCTGAATCATGCATTGCCACCCACGTCCATGCGCCGACTGCCCTTCCGTAAATAATCTACTCCTCACGGACTGCTGCGCATCGAGCCCGGATCCGGACTTCGGTGCATCGCGGTTTCCGCGACAGCCCATGGCCTGCCCACCCTCGCCCATTTCTGCGCTCAGGGACGGCGCGGCCATTGGCTCGCGTGCGCGTGCTTGTTTTCCGCTTTGGGAGTGCCGACTGCACTCCTGGAACGCTCCTGACGAGAGGGGGGTTTTTTTTTTGCAAGCGCCCCGTGTCGCGGCGGCAGACGGAGCGCACATTATTTGATCGCCTGCGATCCGTTTCTTTTTTTTGCAACAGAAAAAAAGTCGCAATATTCCGAAGGGGTGCCGCGTGTTGGGCGCCTGCTGAGCATCTCATGCCTGATGGCCAACCCCTGTCAGCGCCAGGGGCTCAGGGCGGTGCTGCGAAGCTTCGCGCTCGCTCAACGCATTCCACGCGCGTCAATTAGCCTGTGGCGCTGCTACGTCGGCCGCCCTCACGCGCCCCGAGCATGACGGGCCACAAAATTGCGGCGTCAGAGGCGGCGGTTTTGGTTTTCAGCTTCCGACGACTCATCCCGACGCAGCGTAGTGAGTCAGCGGCCGTCCAATGCGCGGTCGGCTAAAGAGTTTTCAGAGCGCCGGCGCGAGTGGTCCACATCTCCACGATAACTTCGGTCACGACGTGCCGTTGCTTGCGCTTCGTCTCGCTGCCAAGGAGTGGAGGAGTGGAGTCGGCGGCGGGCAGCGAAAGACGGCGTCGGAGCATATCGGAAACGCAGGCGGCGCTAGGGGCCGCAGACGGCCCCCAGCTCCCACGCGCAACCAGACCGGCGGCCCGCACCCTGGCCAGAAGCTGGAGCTCACGAAATGCGGGCTGCAATTGTGAGACGGCCTGCCCAACAGCTCAAATTGCTGATTCGCACACGCGATTTCGCCCGGCCAGCCCTGCGCGCGGACGGCTCCCCTCATCCAAAGCTCTGAGGCGGCCCGTGTCGGACAGCCGCTGTCTTGGGCAACCTCTTCCGCTCCATCTCGCCCGTCCTTTCGCATACCCACCGGCAGTTGCGTGACTGCTGGTCCCTCCGTTGCCTCCTGATGCTACCCTCTGTGCTTTTTAAACGCTGCCTGCTGCCCTCCAGAGCAATGGCGCCCAAGTTCTCCAATCCGCCTTCTCCCTCCCGTTCTCGCGCAATGGCTTCTTCCACCATGGCTGCTGTCCAAGACTACCCCTCCGCCAACGTCAAGCAGGCGCAGCACAACCTGCCTACCCGCCACATCACCACGACGTACGCTCTCCCTCACCTTCTTCCCATACCTGCTAAAGCTGACTTGTGCAACAGGAGTGGTGACTTTGACACCTCATACCCTCCGGAAGCCCGCCGCTACCTCCGTACCTACGGCCTTACCCCCCCGGCCCGCGAGACCTACGAGATCCAGGCGCAAAGATGTAAGAGAAACCCCCCAAATGCTCTGCTGACCTCGTCTGAGCTTCAGAAATTAATCGCACTGCAGGTCTGAGGCTCCTCGCTTCCAAGAGCGCTCCGATTGACAAGTACCAATACCTGACTCATCTCCGCGCATCCAACGCCCACCTCTTCTACCGCCTGCTATCCGAGAACGTCAAGGTTAGCGAGACTGGTTGCAACATCATCTGCATGCTTGGAGGCTTACACAGTCACAGGAGCTCACGCCCTTGATCTACACGCCCACCGTTGGCGAGGCCTGTCTCAGATGGCACGAAATCTACACCCAGCCCGAGGGCATGTACCTCTCCTACGCAGACCGCGGCAACCTGCACAGCATCATGCAGAATTGGCCCCATAATGTCGAGATCACCGTCCTTACCGACGGCTCGAGAATATTGGGTCTCGGTGATCTTGGTGTGAATGGCATGGGTATTCCCGTTGGCAAGCTTGCGCTGTACACTGCCTGCGCTGGTATCAGGCCTGATGCCACTCTGCCTCTTACCCTGGACCTCGGAACCAACAACAAGGCTTTGAGGGAAGATCCGCTCTACATGGGCAGCAGGAGGGAGAAGATCTCTCCTGCTGAGGAGCGGGAATTCTTGGACGAGCTCATGGCTGCTCTTACCGAGAGGTGGCCTGGGTACGTACAACCTTGAACCCATGAGCCAGACCGCAAACTAACAGTCTACAGCATCGTCATCCAGTTCGAGGATTTCAAGAACCCCTTCCCCGCTCTTGAGCGCTACCAGAACACGTATACCATGTTCAACGATGACGTCCAGGGAACTGGCGCCGTCATCGTGGGCGGTTTCATCAGAGCTGTCAAGGCCGCTGGCATCCCTGTGAGGGACCACCGCGCCATTTTCCTCGGAGCCGGCAGCGCCGGTACCGGTGTCGCCAAGCAGATTGTTGAGTTCTTTATGAAGGAGGGCTTGACCGAGGATGAGGCGCGCAGGAAGTTTTGGTTCGTGGACTCGAACGTAAGTCACTGCACACTACTCCACCAGCTGCACATGAACTGACCAAAACTAGGGCCTTGTTACCAACGACCGTGGCGACAAGCTGGCGGAACACAAGGTCTACTTTGCCCGCGACGACAACGAGGGCAAGCAAATCCACTCTCTCTCCCGCCTGATTGAGTACGTCAAGCCGACCATTCTCATGGGTCTGTCGACCATTGGCGGCGCTTTCACCAAGGAGATCATCACCCGCATGGCTGAGCTCAATGAGCATCCCATCATCTTCCCGCTCTCCAATCCCTCTTCCAAGTCTGAGTGCAACTTCGAGGACGCCGTCAAGTACACCAATGGCCGTGTCCTCTTTGCCAGCGGCAGTCCCTTCCCCAGCGTGGACTTTGGCGGCAAGACGCTTGTTCCCGGCCAGGGTAACAACATGTACGTCTTCCCCGGCATTGGTCTTGGTGCGATCTTGTCCAAGGCCGTCAACGTCACCCAGGACATGATCTATGAGTCTGCCGTCGCCCTTTCGGAGTCCCTTACTCCCGAGGAGAGGGAACAAGGCTGGCTGTATCCCGACATCCGTCGCATCCGCGAGGTCAGCGTTGTCGTCACTCGTGGTGTCATCCGCGCTGCGCAAAGCAACGGTGTTGATCGTGAGCTTGCTCTCCGCAACTTGGATGATGCGGCGCTGGAGGCGTACATCAGGGAGAGGATGTATGATCCCTTCCACGAGGTCGACAAGGTGGAAGAGGAGATCAAGGCGTTGGCGCACTTGGCCGAGAGGTCGCAGGGCAGCCACTTGTAAACTGGGACCTTATACAGGATGGGCAAAATGTTTCATAGTTGGGGGCGTGCTTAGACGGTTTAGGATACCCGGTGGTTAGAGAAAATCAATTGAGCGTACACGTTTGAGTTTTGGACAACAACACAATCCACTTCGAGCGACCACCGCGACCCAATTTCTATGTGAGGTGAAGATTGTTGAAACGAATCTCTGCACGCAAGATGATGAGGTGCATTGGTGAACGCGCTCTTTACCTCACTGGGTCATTTACCTGGTGCAGCGCGACCGAGTGCTCTATCTGTCTGGACCAAGCACCGTCCGACGACATCTTTCAGGACACGTCTCAGACGAAAGCGGAAGCTAGTCCGACCTGTCAACGGTTGAAAATGCGCAACGACACAAGGCGCTTAAGCTTCATCAACAAGCCTTGCGTCGTGAGACGGGCATCCAAAACATTGGATGTATGTAGTAAAGCAACGTTCAACTGCAGAAGATAGTGTTCATGACGCGTTTCCCACCGCCTCAACAACTATGGATGGAAGTCGAGTGGCCAGTTTGAGCGTGTAGATGAGCACGACGAGCCAGAAAGGGTAAGACTATCGCGAAACTAAAGAGCGGGGAATCCCGCATCTCAACGACCCAGAGGCTCGGCCAGGACAACGCAGCTCGATGCCCCTCTCCGCGCACGACTATGATGCGTGTAAGGCGGAGCGGAACGTAGGGGACAAAGATCTGGCGCTGCTCCAATCAACAGAAATAGAAATTGAACAGGAACAGAGGAAGCTTAGCCTCAGGCTCCTAGCTCTCCCAGCCAGGCATCCAAGCGGGGTCCCAAGCGGGGAGGAGTGATGGTTCCTGCCTGCCTTCGTCGCTTTGTGCACACCTTGTCGGGTCGGTCGCCGCTTGACCACTACTCCTTCGCTTCACCACCAAACTGTAAGGCAGGGGATGCGGTCAGCGGCCGAGGTGTCTGATAAATCCCCAAGGCCTCGATCGCGCGCGGAGGACGCGGGTGGGGAGGGGCGTCGGATCATCTGCCGCACTTGCCCAATGTGCACCCAAGCTCGACCCCAGACTTCGGCCCTGCCCAGCAATCACAAAAAGAAAGGGAGGGACTGACCTGCAGCATTACGACACTGCCAACGAGACATGACCAGCCGGCTGGGCTGCTGTCTTTCCCATCTCTGCGCTGTTCTGCCCGCTGCACCATGGCCTCTCCGCGCCAGCCCACACCTGCGTCCGTTCTGCCATCAGCTCTACCAGCGGCGCTACTCTAACGCACGAAACTAAAGACGCTCGGCATCCTTAACACCCACGCCAGCCAACGCCAATCCCAGCAGATCCGAGCGATCACCCCGCACTCTCTCCGCAACCCGCAATACTCGCACCTCCGCAGTGCCCCCCGGTCGCCTGCCGTTGCAGCAGTGCTGCAGCTGCCTTCTTTTTTAGCCGCCTGCCATACCTGTTTGCTGACTTCATAAGCCAGATAAGAATACACTTTGCTTGCGCCGCTCTCTCACCTACTCCATCCAAGATCTCTTGACCTCTTTCTCTTCCTCTCTTGATTAACCTTGTCGTCCCGCGCTTTCGAAAATCTTCCTACCTGAGATATCCTCCAGTGATCCCGCGTCCACGGTCAAGATCCTTGTTCAGATACCCCCCATCCTTATCACACCCGCTTTCTTCTTCGATTGCGCCACTACAGCAAAGAACGAGCTCTAGACGAGGCCTCTTGGGTAGAGCATCCATCCCACCTAGCATACCTTTTCGCCCCGTACCAAGCAACAAAAAGTTCCTCGCACCTACGTTCAATAGCTTCCCGACCCCGCGTTTTGGGCCCACGTACTCCATCTCCTACAGCCGGCAGTTCGCTGGGGACAATAAACCAAAGGTTGCACAGCTATAACCCGCACACAACCATGAGCGGCGAGTCGCGTCTGTCGCTGCTCGGCCTACCCGCCGAGATTCGCAACCTCATCTGGGAATACACATTCCTTCCGCCGAACTCACGATACACAACGCTCTCATCTGCTAGGAGCAGCAGGGCTCAGTCAAGGAAAAGCAGAAACCCATCGCCGTCCTCTGCGACATCGTCTGTCTCCTACGCATCCTCGAGCTCTGACGCCCTGGTCGCAATCCCCGCAGATGACGAGCACGGATCCGTCGGCGTCATCCGCAACAGCAAGCAAAACGCTGCGCGTACCACAGCATTGGGCACGTACCCAAGCCTGGCTCTGCTGCTGACCTGCCATCAGATCCGCGCAGAAACGTCGTTGTTGGCATTTTCGCGCACGCCGTTCCGGACGAAGCTGTGCCGCCCGGCGGCGTTGACAACGCGGCTGGCGGTGCTGTCGCCGGCACAGGTCCGCGCCATTCGCTCGCTCACCTTCACGACGAGTGCGTCGTCGGCGCAGCACCCCAAGCAGTGGGAGGGTGACCTGCGGCCACTGCTATTCCCCGTCTACGTCCAGTGCCGCAAGCTGCTGTACGAGTCCGTGCGGCTGCTGCCTGGCGTGCGCTTCGTCGACTTCGTGCTCGGCGAGGAGCGAGCAGGCCAGTTTGGCAAAGGTGGACCGGGTGGGACAGTCGGGAGAGGTAGGACGGTTGGTGGGGCCAAGTTCTTCTTCGACACAGTGGTGGGGGTTGGGCTGCGCGAGAGGAATGGTAGGGGTGAGACACACGCATGGGGTGACCGTTGGCAAGTGATACCGGGAGCGGAAGGAGAGGATAGATGCATCTGGTTGGTGGAGGACCGGCAGGGCTGTGGTGAGGAAAGGAGATTGACCGAGAGGGACGAGGGAAAGAGGTGGGTTAGGGTTGAGATCGTGAGACTGCCGCTTGGTGGTTGACGCCCGGGCCTGTATTGCTCCTGCAGGGTCGCCGCCGTGGCGTGTACCGCAAGGCTCGGAAATTGGCGATAAGCGTACCTACTCCGGCAACGGCGTCTCCTGTCCGGAACAACCCTCTCGTGCATGGCTGTGCATGGCGAGACTCGTAAGGACCAGGAGGCAGCAAGCAGGTTTGCGGGTCTGATGCCGCGAGCCTGGTTCGTCGACGCCAGGTACACGTATGCGGTGTTATCGGGCGGAGCGGACATTACTCTTTTCGTACGCTCACAAATGCAATGGATCTCCTGTTTCTCTGGAAAATTCTGGGCCCTGGGATGCTTTGCGCCATCTGCAGAAGGGTCCTCTTTTCCGAGCACGGCCCTGGGAGGTTGCAACCTGAGTGTTTGACTGCCCGTCAGATTCCGTTTCATTTTCGTGAGGAGGATTCGCAAACTTTTTTTTGCGCGGTGTTTCAGTCGTGAGCGTCTTGACGTGAGCGTCGCTCGAGTCTCAGGAGAGTCGTCGGCGGCAATCTGCAATGACGCAAGGAGGCGTCTGCAGGCCGTGCAGCACGATCGATCTTCCCTTCCGTTTAAACGCCTTCTACGGCCGATGGAAAAGACAACGCTGGCTGCAAACAAAAAAGGCCCATGTCGCCAGCAAGGCCAGTTGATGCTCCGGGGACTTTCTGCTGGAAGCCGTCCGCACGTGTGTGTACATTTGCTTTGAGTGACGGTAAGAAGCTTGACTATATGACCAACGCAACCATTTCACGCCGACTGCGTTCGGTGCAGCGTGCATCTGCGCATGTTGGGACGCAACAGACAGACGGTGACACAATGCACCTTTTTCGACAAGGAGCCATTATGGCAGGTGCGATGGCAGCTGAGGTGCCGGTGGTGTTGGTGGTCAAGGCCAGCGCCTTGGCCAGGGGTGCACAGGGCCACAGGGCGGTGCACAACGCATGGTCGCCGGCAGCCAACTGGCACCTGCTTGTTGCTTGACTCACTACGATTTTTGGCTGACGGCAGCGGTTGCTGCAGCAATCCCTGCCCCCGAGAAACCTTAACCAAAGACGCTGCACCGGGTCGGCCGCAGTCCGTTTCGAACAGCCGCGGCAAGACGGAAAGGGGAGGGCGGCGCTTTTTCTGGCATGTTCAGCGCGGCGGGAGATGCGTGGGCAAGGCGCGAGGGCGGGAGGATAGCCAGGCTTCCCCGCAAAACCGGATCGCGAGCGCATCGAAACGGGCTATGAGGTAACTTGGCGTCCCTGGCTAGCCCGGGCTGTGCAAGCCTGCCTACCGCCCGATATGACAGGCACGTGTGACTTGGCATTTTTGGCCCGACACACTGTGACGCCCACGGCCGGAGCCCACGGCACCCGTGCTGGGCGCAGACTGGAGGATTCAGGATTCACGAGTCTGGAAGAGCGCGAGACCCGCGCGTGCAAGGCGTCGAACAAGCAGCTGCATCTGGGGTTGAGGATCACGCTGATCTCGCGCGTGGCGCTAGGCTGGCAACGACTGCCGGCAGTGATATTTAAGTTCCAGACGTGGTCGGCCGCAATCGGCACAGCGGTCAGGGTCGCGCGCCGATTCGAGCGGCAACGAGGCACAAGTCGTTGCCGCCGAGACCCCTGCCCGCTAGGCTAGATCGTCTGGACACTCACGGGGCTGGATTGAGAGTGCAGCTGCTGCCGTGCATTCATGGACTCCCGCTATGCACAACCCCAAGCACGCGGGCTCCCCCGTCCCCCAGACATCGCTTTCTCCGCCGTCCTCGGCCACTGCAACCGCCATTCCGCTGGCCACCTTCGCCTCACCGCAAGACCCGCCGCCCCTGTCCGACAGCCCCCAGCAGCTCCTCTACCACGACCCCCCGCTACATTCTCCGCACCGCTCCGGCGCCTTCACCATGGAGGGTTCGTCGTCGAACCACTCCCGCCGCCGGAGCACCTCGCTCATCGGCACCCAAGCCCTGGGCATCGGCCGCTCCAACTCGCTGCGCTCGCAGCGCGGCCACCGGCGAGCCGTGTCCGAACACATCCCTGAGGCCGCCGAGGACAAGCGCGAGTTCGACCCCGAGCGCGACTCCAGTAGCCCTTCCGGCTACGAGGACACAGACGACGATGACATCACAGACGAGGAGGCTGCCCTCACCGGCAAGGACCGTCGGAAGCGCAGGAAGCACAAGCGCCGCAACACCATGCTCGACAATCGCGTGGCCGCCGACGTCACCATCAGCGACGAGGAGGAAAAGGTTGCAAGCGCCGCTCTATTCAAGTCCTCGCTCATCAACGTCTGTCTGATCGGACTATGGTACGGCGTCCAATCCTTTTTCTTTTTTTTTTTAGGGGACCTCTTCTGACTGGCCGCGTGCAGGTACTTTTTCTCCATATCTATCTCCATCGTAAGTCCCCCTTTGCCCGGCCTTAGCTTTACTTCGACACCGACAAGCTCTGACAACACCATGTTCAGTACAACAAGTGGATGTTCGCAAAAAGCGACGACAAAAACCAAAATCTCAACTTCCCCTTTCCACTCTTTACAACGTGTCTGCACATGATCGTGCAGTTCACCCTCGCCTCCCTCGTTCTCTATTTCCTCCCTCAGCTCCGCCCGCGGCACGATTCGCTCAACGCAGACGATGGACCGGCGGGCCGTTCGCCGCCGCAACGGCAGGATAACGTGGATCCGAACAAGCCGCTTATGACCAAGTGGTTTTATCTGAGCAGGATCGGGCCGTGCGGTGCGGCCACGGGCCTGGACATTGGCTTAGGCAACATGAGTCTCAAGTTCATCTCACTCACGTTTTTCAGTAAGATTAATCCCGGCACACTCTAAACTTGAGCTTATGCTGATCAATCCGGTTTTAGCAATGTGCAAGTCGTCGGTACTTGGCTTTGTGCTCATTTTTGCTTTCCTCTTCCGGCTGGAAAAGCCCTCGTGGAAGCTGGGAGGCATCATTCTCACAATGACGATTGGAGTGGTAATGATGGTCGCTGGCGAGACTGCTTTCAATGCTCTCGGCTTCATCCTCATCATGTCGTCCGCCCTTTCGTCCGGATTCCGATGGTCGCTGACTCAGATCCTGCTCCTTCGGAACCCCGCGACATCCAATCCTTTTTCTTCCATCTTTTTCCTTGCCCCTGTCATGTTCATCAGCCTTCTCGTAATCGCAATCCCTGTCGAAGGATTCGTCGAACTTCTGGACGGGTTTAACAAACTCCGGGACGTCAAGGGCACCGGACTGAGTTGCTTGATATTAATCTTCCCTGGAACGCTTGCTTTCCTCATGACGGCTTCCGAATTCGCTCTGCTGAAGCGCACCAGTGTTGTCACCCTCAGCGTGTGTGGCATTTTCAAGGAGATCGTCACCATCACTGCGGCATCCATCGTCTTTGACGACAGGCTCACCACCATCAACTTGTCAGGTTTAGTTGTCACGATCGGCAGTATCGCGGCATATAACTGGATGAAGTTTAAGAGGATGCGGGAGGAGGCAAGGATGGAGGCACATCTGCAGAAGGAGGAATACCAGCCCGTGTTAAACTCGGAGCCTCCGGAAGAAGAGCGGATTGGACGTCCCAGCACTAGCAACCTGATCCGGAATAGCCTGAGCATCCAGCCCGTCTCGGACCGGGATCGGCTCTTGGTCAGCGACATGCCGCCACGGCAGAGCCCTGTCAAGAGACCGGAAGATTTGGATTAAAGCAACAACGCGGTAGTCACGGCGCACTTCGACGATCAATTGGGTTCTTTTGGAGATTCGATACGGATGACTAAATTCTTTCGCATGCACGAATGCCCTTTTATACCTTTCGTTTCATGAGACAAGGACGACCCCCCATCAACATTATCATCATCACTGCCGGAGGCAGCGGATTATTCCTCGTTTACTGTGTATTTGGATTTGGTCAGGTTTTCTTTAGGGGGTTCGGATGAGCATTTACGGCGGTACAATCAATTCACCCATAGTGTTGATAGACACTGGAAGGAGGGGCAAAACTCCTCTCCATTGCAAGAGTTTCATCTCTTTTGTTCACGTGCGGAGAGATTGGGTTTGGAGGTCGGAGAAGATGGGAGAAGAACAGAAGCGGCCAGATTACCATGATGGGCGGAGGAGCATGGAAAAGAGAAAATAAAACGAAAGTCGAACAAACTGTACTCATGCCACTGACGCTTCTTTGGCCTTGCATGCATGGATTTTTCATTGCTTATCTGGTTTCTTGTCTATATCATATCGCCTCTCTCAAAGTTTACGCCTCACCTTTTCCATCCATCTTCCAAGGAGTATGGGGTTTCGTCAGCTTGCATCCGAGTCCCTTACTGTCTATTGTTCATCCAACACGTTTGTCATTGAATGGTAAGGGGGTGGTGCGCTTGGATATCTGAACGGCGGCAGGGGTTGTCCACGCAAAGCAAAAGCATGTATGGACATACGGTGATGCTTTTGCCTGTTGGAGATAGCGATACACACTACTTGCAGTGTCTGTTCTTGGTCTCTGCTTTCCCTCTGCTTGAAGATGCTTGCACCTGCTTTTTGATATTTTGCTCACCGTGCGTGGAACGATAGGGTTGCTTGGAAGGAATGGCGGCGCATTTTGTTGTTTGCGTGTGATGGCTATCTCACACTTATACCCTCTCTGAAGAAAAGGCTAGAATTTATATTTTAATCCCCCCCCTCTTCCCTGTATTCTTGTTTTTGCTGGTGCTATGTTCCTGGCTAGCCTGTGTTTATGAATGGTGTAGTGAAGAACGACACCAAAATTAAATCGGAATAAGAGCCTTCGCGCGTTTCTCTCACAGAGATGTGAGAAATCTCTTTCTCCCCCAACCTTTTCTTTCTCTTCTCCTGTTATACTGCCAAATTACAGCTGTAGAACACACGACAGATGAAAGTATATACCATTCACCGGCTCATGCTTCTGCAGAAGTTGCAGATAAATATGACTGGGTTGCGTTGTCATTGAACTCGTATCAAATACTTGCCTCACTGACTCTAGCTTCGCCAAGGGGATGGGAGGATTTAAATTTAATCTCCGTCTGCCAAATGCGCTAGTAAGCGCCATCGTGGCTGGGAATATCTCTATTGAGAGGCCAGTATTGGACCTAGCTCACTTCCCACCTTTTCTTTGTTCCATCACCCTCAGCACATCGGCGGCACTGTCCTTATCGCCCTTCCTCTTCTTCGGACCCCGCTTCCTCTGCTTTCCACCCCTATCCTTGCCTTCATCGTCCTCGTCTCCACCCGCACCCTTCCATTCGCTGAGCTTGATCTTGGTGTCTTCATCCATGTCTTCCGCATCGTCGAAGCGGCTGGACCCGAAGCCCATGTCCATATCCTCCAGGTCGCGATCCCGCAATGACAGCATTTCGGCACGCTTCTTGAGTCGTGCTTCTTCCTCTGGGTTCTTCCTATTGGAAATGTCGTCGTCTTCATCGCCCCTGAGCTTTTCGGGGTTGATATCACGAGCTTTGCGGATGGCGGCAAGAACAGTTGGGTCGGTGAGAGGATTCGATGGCGGCTCAGTGGTGGCGGACGTCGCCTGAGATGGCGTGTCTTTGAAGTAGTTCGTCTTGGGGATGGCCGTAGGTTCTGAAGGTTTCGGTGGAGGTGGCATAGCCGTTGCATCGGCCTCGTCAGCCGTAGAAGATGGCGATTTGGCCGCGTCTTTCGATTCGGACGGCTCCAGTCCATTAGCACTGCCCTCCTCATCCTCATCTGATGAGTCGTCGCCACCAATTCCAGCCAGGGGATCGTAGCTGTCTCCAACACCCTCGAAGATGTCGCCGTCATCCTCGTCCTCCTCAACAGGTGCCTTTGCATGCTCGGGGACCTCCATGCCCAATGGCTTCGCATCCTTGTCTGGCATGAGCAGGCCTGACGGCGCCTTCTCCTCATTATCTGCATCCGCCTTGACCTTCCTAACCTTTCTCTTAACATTGCCATGCTCGTCCAGGGTCAACAGCACTTCCCTTCCCTTCTCATCGCGCTCTATCCTCGGGAATTCCTCGTTGGTGCGCCCAATTCTCCGAAACTTTGAGCCCAACTGAGGTTGTGCAGCAGCCTTCGCCTCGGCAGCAGCCTTCCGT
This sequence comes from Diplodia mutila, assembly GCA_022560015.1. Lineage (NCBI taxonomy): Eukaryota > Fungi > Ascomycota > Dothideomycetes > Botryosphaeriales > Botryosphaeriaceae > Diplodia > Diplodia mutila. The sequence continues at coordinate 206,253 of JAFISB010000031.1, read as the reverse complement.
TGCGCCTTCAGCTCAGCCAAGATGGCGTCCCTGGTCCGCTTCGTACCCGCCAACGCCGTCTCGCCCTTTTTCTCCTTCTTTTCCCTTGCCACCGGCGCAACCTCTTTCTCCTCCAGCTTCTCGAATTCATCTTCCACATCGGGTTCCGGTTCCTTCTCGGCGGGCGTGTTCCCACCACCCACGCCCAGCACGTCCTCGCCCCTCCTCACGCGCTCGAGCAATTTCCGATCCAGACCCTTGATCAAGTGCGTGGCGCTGACATCTCCGCCGGTGATTTGGTCGCGGAGACTTTCGAAAGTCGCCTGGTCGATCTGGCCGAGCTTGAAGCTCTCCTCGAGCGCCTTGACGCGGCGGGCGCGGTCGTCGCCGGCAGCAGCAGCAGCAGCGTCGTCGTCGTCGTCGTCGTCGTCGTCGCCCACGCGTGCCCTGGCGCGGTCCGTGTAACCGGCGGCGAGCCTGGAGCCCTTGGGGGCGGCGGAGGCCTTGAACTTCTTGGCGGGTCGGTGGCGGTGTTCACCGGCGCGCTGCTCGGCGAGCTGTCTGTGGAAGTCGAGACCCGGGCCACCCCTTACTGTACGACTAGGTGACGTGTTGGCAGTTTTGGGAAAGAGTGGGTGGTAGGAGCGACAGCTTACGGGGTCATGGGGATGCTGGAGCGCTGGCGCGAACCCAGCGAGGCGGCAGGGGTAGCGCCAGGGCGCGCAGTGCTGCTGGCAGGCGAGGCATTCTGCCAGCGTGAGGAGGAGCCCCGCAGCAGGTTCTTGAAGTCCTCGTTGTTCATGGCGGCGTGTTTGGGGAAGGGCGGAGGGAAGGGTTGGGAGGGCAGCAATCGAGGAAAACGCAGACAGGCGGGGCAACAGCGGCCAATGCTCGGTTTCCCCGCAGATGGTCCCACGCGCCTCACCCGCACCGTCCAGTTACGCAAGCGGTGCGGTGCGGTGCGGTGCAGCACTCCCCGGAATCCTTCCTGCGCGGCTTAAAAAGGCTACATGGCCGCGCTGCAGTCCAATTCCAATTCCAACCCCTCCCCTCTCCTTCGTAGAGTTGCCATGGCCGCTTTCCTCCTTTTCGTGCCGCTCCTCGCGAGCTATGTTGCTGCCCAGTACAAAGGCGCCTTCGATGGCTCCGCCTCGTTGCTCCGTGCTCGCCAGGCAACAAACACCACCGGGTCCACTTTCACCAATCCCGTTCTGGATGCAGTTGGCGCCGACCCCTGGGCCTTTCGATATGGGGACGACTATTATCTAACGTATACGACAAACACCAACATCACCCTTCTACGCAGCCCGGTTTTGACCGATTGGAACAATGCCGAGAGCAAGCTGTTGTTCCAGCCGCCCGAGGGCACCAACTACTCCACCAGCCTTTGGGCCCCTGAGATGCACTACCTCGATGGGAACTGGTACCTTATCTTTACGGCCGACCCCAGCAACGACAGCCCGCCTCCAGAGGTCGACATGCTCTGCGACATCAATTGCCCTGCTGTGGCCCACCGCATGTATGTCTTGGAAGGCGTCGGAGACGACCCGTGGGAGGCCACCTTTACCTTCAAGGCCCAGCTCGATACCTTCAATCAGTTTGCCATTGATGGCACCTACTTCCAGCACAGCACTGGCCTCTATCACATCTATTCGTGTTGGTACCGCCAATACGACGCCTGGCCTGCCAACCTGTGCATCACCAAGCTGGAAAACCCGTGGACCGTGGCATCCAATTTCTCCGAGCGCCAGATCATCAGCGTGCCCAGCAACCCCTGGGAGAAGACCCCCTACGGCCGTCCCTTCAATGACCGGCTGAGTTCGAACGAGGGCCCGCAGCAGCTGACGAACCCGGTGACCAATTCCACTTTTGTTATATATTCCGCTGGCCGCTCCGACAACCGCAACTACTGCCTCGGCCAGCTGGAGCTGGTGGGCGACGATCCGATGAACCCGCAGGACTGGCGCAAGGACAACGACGGCTGCGTCTTCTACCAGGACGCACTGGCCCAGGCGTACGGTGTCGGCCACGCCAGCTTCGTCAAGAGCCCGGACGGCTCCGAGGACTGGGTCGTCTACCACGGCATGCGCAATCCCGTCACCGGCTGGGCCGCGCGCACCATCCGCGCCCAGAAGTTCGAGTGGAATGAGGATGGCTCCCCGGCCTTCCCGCGCCCTGGCTACGGCCCGTATCCTGTGCCGGCGGGACAAGCTTGAGACAATGTCCGGACAACATGTACCTCCTTTAGGCAGACGCATCTTTATAAATCTAGCCATGAGTCTGAGTCATCCTTGTTGTCTGCATGCTCTTCTCACGCGGGAAGTTGAAGCAATCATCTGAACGTAGATGAAGACATCATCCAGATGTAGTCTCCATGGACAAGTCATGTTGGCAACACCCATTGGGCAACAGCTCATCGTCGCAGTGACAGGTTTTTACATTGGTTGAAAAGGCTAAAGGGAACAGTCATGTTATTTCTGGGCCTTCTGCATCTTCGCGCGCCAAATGTGAACTCACTTCAATACTACGATAGCGCATGAAACCAAGATCCGCGCTTTTCCAAGGAGACAGTGTTTGATCGACAACATGAACCAACACCACGCACTTGACTGACCATACCTCTCTCCATGCCAATTGGAGCTCTCTTATGGCTCTCAACACGCGCTTCATCAACGACCTCGACCACTTCTGGAGTCCTCTGTAGCTCGAGACAGTTTCACTTCTGAGATGAGTCACGCTCCACAAAACCTGCATATTCCGACGTGTCACCATCCTAGGGAGAACGCCACGTGCGGTTGATGCCGGTTCCACATTTGCAAACAGCCTTGTACGACGGCTTCTGCGCGGGTTTCTGCGCTCCTCCGAATGCAGAAAGATGCACCGCCACAGCCTTGGTTCACTCTGGAATGCTCCATATGCAAAAATCCAGCCACCTGATGACTTCGGTGTCGCCGGTTTCGTATTCGAGCAAAATAGGCGAGCCCCGTGTAGTCCTTGAAGAGAGCGTGTATTATCGCATGATCAAGTAGTGCCAGTGGCGCGGTGCTACCGCCGTGATTGGGCCATCTCTCTTACCGGTTGTGTGTTATTAATTCATGTCTGAGACTTATAGGAAGAGGTGGGCAGGGATGTCATGGATTCGTGGGGAGTCGAGAGGTTCAAAGCACACTCGGTTGTTTCTTAGCTGCATGCGTATGGTGGGAGATCCTAGAAGCCATTGGCGCGTCATTGGCAGGCTTGAAGGGGAATCTCGAGGGTGGGGACGATGCGCCGCATTTTGTTCTTGAGCCCAAGGACATGGAAGACAAAATAATTCGGCCCTCTCGACCTTGTCCCGCTGAAGATATTGTGTCCAATTCACGCAGGTCGTGGAATCCAATATCTGGACGCAGTTGTTCACATTAAAGACTCACATTCACGGCCAGATCTTAGATTCCACTCCCTACGTAGGATAAGATGGAGTCCTCTGCGAAGCCTAGAAGGCCGAATTCTTTCGACGTCCGCCGTGGATGCGCGTGGATGAGTATTACCGGCTCATCTAGTGTCGAGTTTAGAAAGATTGGAGTCGATGGCTTGGGGGACGCCTGTCGACTAGACGGATCGCACCAAGCGAGCAGATGATTGCGATGATTTATTTCGTTGTTGATAAGACTGGGATGGCGATGTCCGTATGTGGAAATAAAGATCAACGTCGGAACACGAGCTTGGTGCACCTGAAGCCTTCTAGCCGAGCAACCGGCATAACGGCGCAAATTAAGTGGCAGATAGCAGTAAATCTCTATTTTGAGCAGAGCACCGATGGATAAAGCGTCTGGACGCCGAAACAGCCTTGGAGACAGCAGATCTGAAGGGGCTTGAGTACAATTCATCATCACGATGGTTCGGGAACATCAATGCATTCAAGCTCTGGGACCACCTAGACTAAAGCGTCATGCCCGATTCTATCAAGAAATTTTGTCCGGTTTGCGACTGGCTGAGAGCGAGTGTCCGCACCTGATTCGCTACATCCTATTTCCGGGGTCAGCCTCGATCAATCGACAACATGGTCCTGTTCCTACCTCGACCGTAGCCAAACGCTTCAACTTTGTGTTCTCGATGGACTTTTTGATCTTCGCCTCGGGGAATTGCGCGCCCCATTCCTATACAGCTGTCAGACGAAAAGATCGAAGTGGCGGGTACGGAGCTTACCGTCATAAGCAATCCTGGACTGACAGAGTTCACGCAAATCTTTGGAGCGCAGATGACGGCGAGCGTCTTCGCCAAGTGGATCTGTGCGGCTTTGGTTACACCGTAGGGCTTCGGTGCAAAAGAAGGGGTTCAATTTAGCGTCATGGTTCAAAGCATGGGAGGATTGGCTTACCAAAGAGCTGCCGCTCGGCTTGACACCGGCCACGGAAGCTGTAGTGATGAAGGCACCCTCGGTCTCGTCGAGGTGTTTCTTGGCGGCATAGGCCAGCCACATGTGGGTCTTGACGTTGTAGACGAAGCATTTATCCCAGTCTTCCTCGACCACGCCCTCGTCGAAGTTAAAGATGTTCGTGATGCGCGTCCAGCCCACATTTGAGACGACGACATCCAGGCGGCCCATGGTCTTGACCGTCTCGGCGACGAGGTTCTGCACCGAGGCCTTGTCGCCGGCGTCGGCCTGGATGGCATGGAAACGCGGGGTGGCGGCGCACGCAGCGGGGACGCTGGGGGCCAGCGGAATGTTGTGGAGCTCTTGCAACAGGGCCTGTGCGCGATCGACGTTGTTGGCGTAGTTGATGACCTGCGGCTGAAGGTGAGCACAACAGCTGAAGGCTCGTCGAGTGCACTAACCACTCTGAAGTCAGGTGCGAAAACACGCGCAATTTGGGCTCCGAGGCCAGCGGAGCCGGCAGTGACGAGGGCGACTTTCTGGGCGGCCATTGTGGTATCGCGGGCAGTCAATGGCTTGGGACTTGGGGATTCGAGAGAGTGCGGTGAGGATGCAGGCCGGTTTTGACATGTCTCTTGACCACCGATGGTGGGGTGGTGCGCGGGGCCCCCGCGATGGCTGAGCTCGGCTGTCCACTCTCGGCCCGCAGAGTGGGCGGAAGCATTCCGTAGGTAGCCATCATGGAGTGGGTGGTGGAGTCCCCATGTGCGTTGTACGGATTTAGCGTCCTCAGAAGGCCGAGATCTGCTGCGGCTGCGCTGCCACAGTTGGGTTGCGCAGGAATCTGCTGCGTCTCAGCGTCAGCCCAGCAGCGGGCGTGGCTGTTTCACCGCGCGTGGGGCAGCGGAGGCTGGTGCGCCCCAAAATAGACGGCGCCGGTGCGAACAAGCAATTTGGACACGGCCGGCTACGGGGCTCCTGCTCCCCAAAGCACAGGGTCTTTTGGGTAGGGCTGCGCCAACAAAACAACCCGTCTCTCTGTCGCCGATGGGGAGCACAGCAAGCCGGCCGGCCCAGCTGCTGCCAGGCACCAGCACCAGCATCCCCACCCGGGCTGCTCGCTGGCTGCGGCGACCCGTACCTATTTTCATCTCAGCCTCCAGCTGCATGACTTGCGCGCATGACGACAGCCTGGCCCCAGCGCAGCACGTCGCTACCAGACGCTTTGATGAGCTGGCGCCGCAGCCAGGAGAGCGCGCGCTGCATACCAGAGCCAGAGTACTTGAAGCCGCCGGGCCGCAGCCGGGCCACTTGCGACTTAAGCAAACGGCGCCGCCAAGTGTGGCTTTGGAGCTCCTCCCGCGCGCAGCTAAGGCCAATCTCCGATTTGCCATCACCCTGGCACTGGCACGACACACGATCAAAACCGACCTTCCCAGCCTGCAGTACCACCCCCCCTTTTCCCAGCCCCAAGCACCCGCAAAACCACCATGCTGCCGCATGCGCCCGTCCACCCTCCGCCTGCTAACTCGACCGCGCCCCTCGCCCAGTCCCGCTACTCCATGCCCGCCCTGCCCGCCGTCTAGACCCAGTCCTCCCCGGGTCCCTCGCGACCACCTCATCTCCCCGCAATCAACCGCCTCTCATCGCTCCCGGCCTCGTTCCCGCGAAGCACGGCGCCATGAACAATGGAGCGGGGCAGCCGCCGCCCGCCAACACCACCGTCAGGGCTCCGCCGTTCTTCCACCTGCCGCGGCGGCCCTCTGTGACGCCTCCGGCCCGATCTCAGCCCTCCAGGCCCCGCCCGGCCTCGCCAACCTCACCCGTGTCGCCCACCTCTCCGCAGCGTCCGTCCTCGTCTCGCTCCTCATGGTTTCACCCCTCCGCGCGCCGCCCGCGCACCTCTCCCGGCCCGCGACCCTCGCCTTTCAAGTCGCGCGCTAGCCAGCCCTTCCCCGATGAGCTGAAGCGCGATTCCGGCTTCGCGCCTTCCATCGCTCGTCCCTCGCACGACGGTGACCAGAGCGTGCCCCGCGTCCCAAGCTTACCTACCATCGTCGTGCACGACGAGCCCCCGCGCCCCTCGACAGCCAACAATGTTAGTCAGCTCGACACCATCAACCGCAGCAGGTTAGTTGGGACCGACATCCCAAAGGGCGACTTCGACGATCTCGCCGACAACAAGATTGCCTTTTCCAAAAGAGGAACCTTGCTCCTGAACGGAAAGAGGATGAACGAGATGACGCGCGGGCCCACGGACAAGAATGACGCTGCGCATGGCTCGGGAGGTGAACATGGCGGTGCCCCCGATGGTGCGCAGAACAGAAAACCGGCAGAGAACGAAGCGCCCCGCCCGGCATCGATGCCTCAAGAAAAACCGGCGCTAGAGGCGACAAAGGCGGCTTCGGAAACGAGATCAATCCGGGAGAAAACACCTGAACTTGCCATTCCTCGCCCGCATCCGCATTCAGACGCTCCCCGTGCCGTGAGCATGAGCGCAGTAACCGCCGATGGCCGGGCATCGACCGCAGTTTCAGCGGCACCCTCTAGGAGGGCAAGGTCTCTTGCTCCGCGCCGAAGCATCCCAGGCTCCCGCGTTTTGTCTGCGGATGAGACAATGCTGTCGAAGAAGGTCCGTTCTATGTACGAGTATGGCGATGAAAGAGCTGCGGACTGGGTTGTAGAACCGAGTATCCGGGAGGACGACTCGATCGAAGAGGAGAATCCACCCGATGTGCCTGAGGAAGGAGACAGCTTGCGGATCATGAAGTCACGGCACAACGGAGATACCCTGCGCAGCGCAAGCATCGTGAGCAAACCGGTTAGTATGATATCGAAAGAACCGCATGAACTCGCGGGGGGCATAGAAGATTGGGAGGATATCGAAGGTTGTGAGGTTGATCGATTTGGGTTTATCGTTGCCAAAAAGCCTACTCCCGCAGAGCAGCGCGAGTCTACGGTTACCTTCGACACGCCCAAGCTCCAGCGTGTGTCCACGCAATTGCAGCTTGCTTCCGAGGCGCCAAGACGAAAGCGTACCCTTCGTCGCCAGGGATCGATTGCCAGGTCTTCGCGGACGAATTTTAGTGCTCAGCCCAAGCGAATGTCTTCAAGCAGATCTCTTCGTCCGCCGGAATCAATTTACTCAACTCGCAGCACGGCGTCTATTCGCTCGAACATCTTCCGGAACGCTGCCAACAGACTGCCGCACAATCGCACCAGGAGGCTGGTCGATGAGGCCAGCGACATGCTCACTCTTCCCCCGGGTCTTGCTGCTATAGCTGAAGAGAAGGAGGGTGGGAGAACCGTAGAATTGATGAAGCGGAAGGAATGGCAAAGAGAAGAGAAATGGCGAAAGATGGGGAAGCTTGTGGGCAAGTCTCCAGGCGGGATGCTGTTCGAATTCGATACCAAAAACCCCAAACTCATTGAGCGCACATGGAAGGGAATTCCAGACAGATGGCGATCCACTGCATGGTACGCGTTTCTTTCGGCGAGCGCGAAGAAGGATCCGAACAGTGCATCGGACGAAGAACTTGTGGAGGCATTCTACGACCTTCAGGAGGATGATTCCGCCGAGGACATGCAGATCGATATGGACGTTCCCCGGACCATCAGCCACCACATCATGTTCAGACGACGCTACCGCGGAGGCCAACGCCTGCTGTTCCGCGTGTTGCACGCCTTCTCGCTTTATCTCCCGGACACCGGCTACGTTCAAGGGATGGCTGCACTCGCAGCCACCCTCCTTTGCTACTATGACGAGGAGAGGGCGTTCATCATGTTGGTGCGGCTGTGGAAACTGAGGGGCCTGGAACGCCTGTATCAACATGGATTCGAAGGTCTCATGGAAGCGCTGGGTGACTTTGAGAAGTATTGGCTCGGTGGAGGCGAGGTGGCTCAGAAATTGGTAAGTCTTGGCAAGCCCAACCACTGGTCACACCGCACCTGTGCAACTGCTCGGCTTCGCTTGGATGCGGCAGCCACAGTGCTTAGCACCGGAGGGTCCGGCCTGGACTGCTTGTGGCTCTGTTCCGAAGCCATGCCCTCCAAAACGCTTGCTATACCGCAGCCTCACATTTTGATTCGCTAGCGCTGACCGATAATATAGGAGGAACTTGGCGTGCACTGTACCGCTTACGGAACGCGTTGGTACCTTACGCTCTTCAACTACTCGATTCCGTTCCCGGCGCAGCTCCGTGTCTGGGACGTGTTCATGCTGCTCGGGGATGCTTCTACATCCTGCGACCCGAACAATTCGTTCCACGCCGATCTCGACGTGCTGCACGCCACCTCGGCAGCTCTTATTGACGCCACGCGCGAAATCCTGTTAGACTCGGACTTCGAGGTCGCGATGAAGACGCTAACCTCGTGGGTTCCGGTCAAGGACGAGGATCTGCTCATGCGTGTGGCAAGGGCAGAATGGAAGCAGAGGAAGAAGCGAGCCAAGGCAAATCCTATTGCCGGGTAATGCTGCGGTCCATATGTCGCCTGAGCCCGAAAGAGATGGACGGGGCTGTCTACGCGGCAAGGTTAAACAATTCGCATTCGCACTTAAGCCTGCTGCAGAAGCTCGCGGCAAAGGTTGCATCGATTGCGTAGAGGGCTGCCGAGGCTAGACTCGAAGCGCTGACTAGGGGCTGCGCCATTAGCGAGCCACTTCCGCGCTCCCATCTACCTACCTTTTTTGGTATCACCATCCGGAGAATACCTTTTCACATTCCTGCATCGCTCGGACGAGAATCCAAAGACAGGGCGATGGCACGCAGGGCTGCCGCGTGGCTGAACGTGGCATCTCGCCTCCGGGTTAGGCGTTCTGTCGTTACTTTTTGTTCGCTTGTGTTTTTCCACGGAGGCTGCTCCATCACCTTCCAATCACCTTCACAACCGAATACCCCGATTGGAAGTCTTTCGTCACGTTACTCTGGTTTGCAATCTCTCTCGTTTTTCCTTTTTGATTCCCATTGCTTTTGCGCGCGAAAAGAACAGTTGCAGTGGCGGCGGTCGGCGGGATCGTGTGCAGCCAATCACGATGTTGTTCTTGTCGCGCTGTCTTATTGCTTGTGAGCTTTGCACTTATCGCGTCGGAGGTCTTTTCCGCTACTGTATTCTCGAAGTCGGCTTGGGGCCACACGACACGCAGATGACCTTTCGCCTTTCTTTGCACAAAAGCCATCCCGACGTCACGAACGACGGGTGTTTCCGCTCTTGCAACCTTACTGGTTTTCCACTTTGTCGATCACTTACCATTTTCGTTGCTCACCTCTTCCTTTACTTCATGGGCGGCTAATATGCAGCCAGTCGATCGCGTGTCCCGGAGCTGGGGCCGAAGACTGAGCAGGAATCTTGTCTGTCCTTGCTTTTTTACCATCCAATCATTTTTCGTTTTCGTTTTCGTTTTTATTTTGTTTTGTTCTGTTTTTGAATGAAGTTGATATCCATCATGCTTGCAGGTTCAGCTTGGAGCGGGAAGAGTAGAAATCCCCCGACGGGCCGGCCAACAGATACATACATACCGAAGGTCCTTTTTGTGTTTTGGTAGGATAGAAAAGGCAAAGGAGGGGGTTTCCATAAGGAGGAAGGGACCAAAGGGACAAAAGAGATCGTTATTATTTTAGTAGTAATCGCTAATGATTGGCTGAGCCAACCAAGCCCCCCCCCGACACCGTTTCCTCCCCATGTGACCTAAATCGTCAGCGAATCAAAATCTTCAAGCCCCTTCTTTGCATTATAAGTGGCGCACCTCTCCGTTGAGCCTTCGTCCTCCCTATTTGGCATCCTCCCATGAGCGATCCATGAAGACGCGCTCCTTTTGTTATTCGCCTTGCGGATAGACGGCACGGCTGGTTGGTGGGATAGGGGGATACGAAGACGTTCATAGTGTCACGGCGTTATCCGTAGAGCGGGTTGCTGGCCCGGGCACCATGCTTTTTGGGGGCCTTCCATCCTTGCCTGCTTTTCTTCCTTTTTTTTTTCTCGCGAAGTTGTGTTATGGAAACGGTCATGGCGCCAACGGAACTGATCGACTTCGATAGAATCCGTCGATGTCAAGTTCGCGAGCACGATCCTCCTAGTCAGTTATTGGCTCCGGATTCTACCGGGTGGCTGAGAGAATGGCAATGACTTGACTTCCTTCCTAAATTCGGGGAGGGGGAAGAGAAAACGGGCGTGCCATGTATATCACTGCGGCCAGGTGCATTATTCATGTTCTGGCTGTCCGTCTTCTCTCACCTGTAGTATACTTTTGTGCCACGGGGGCTACCTATCAAACGTGCCGTGAGGTACTTGTTTTACGGAGAAACCTCGGGAAGGAAGGACGTCAGCGTCAGCGTGCGCGAGGGCCCTTCCATTCCATATCTCGCAACCCCACTGCTGTGGAAAGTGGGCGTGACGAGGGTCTGAGACAAGAGGGGCACGGTACTGCTCTATGAGCAGGGGAGAGGGGAGGGAGGGGGAGGGGGGGGGGGGGGGGGGGGGGGGGGGGGGTGCTGTCCCAAGATCAAGAGTCGCGGGCGCGCGTCCTCGCCATGTTCCGTCCGCCCAAGACGACGCGAACGCGCCAGGGCCGTAGGAAATAAAATTTCCCGATAACCCAGCCGCCCATGTACGTGTACCATGTACATACAGAGCGCGGGATGCCATCCCCGGCGCCTCGAGACCACGGCTCGACAGTACCTTCTTGTTATAGGGTCAGAAAGGTTCTTCCAGACTTGCCTCATGGTTTAGCGCGTGTAAATGCGCACGGAGATATTGCCGTAAGCATCTGTGTATGAGAGGGAGTGAGAGGAGAAGTAGGCTCCGCAACCATGTGTACCTTACTGCCGGGAATCCCGAACGCCCCTCCGAAGCGGCCACCCCTTCCTCTTCTCCCCCTAAACGGAGAAATGCGTCCACTATACGGGCAGGATCAGGGCGAACGAGGAGGCAAGGCAACGTTTGGTCGTGCGTGCGCGGGAGCAGGCGCGTGCGCGTTTCTTGTTTGCGCGTACGTGCGTTAGACGTGTTTGTGTGGATTTGTGCTGCGGTCTCTCGTGAGAGCAGCATCACACGTCGGCGAGCTGCTGCTCGAATTGTTGACAGGCCAGGACGCGGTCCGCTTTTTTGCCCCCCACCATCTACGTGAATCTCGAACGATCCAAGCTGATCAGCCGGATCAATCTGCACGAGAGCGCCAATGAAAGGCAGCTGAGTGTTCTTTTCCAAGAAGCGGGTTGTTCCATGGCGAGGAGTGCTGGAGTGATGATCGGCGGCCGAAGTGTCTCCATTTTAATTCCCAAGCAGGAAGAGCCTGAGAGGCAGCACTAGGGGTGCGGGATTACCGGTAATTGGCCTCGAGGCCCGGTAATACTATTACCGGGGTATTACCCGGTACTACCGTGATTCGGGTAATCCGTCTACCTACCCGGAGAAGGAACGGCACGTGAGTAGATAAAGGCGGGGCTGGGCTTAGGTATACCTATATTTATGGGTCACTATCTAGATTCGGTAGGCTTTAATAAGCTGATATCAGTAATTACCGGTACTTTAAGAGGCCTGCGAGTAATTACCCAGTACTACCGGCGGTAATAGTAATACCGATTACCCGATCGCACCCCTAGGCAGCACCCAGGAACACGAGATTTGGAGGAAATGTCTCCGTAGCGGCCTGAGCGCGGTGCCAGCCGCCTGGCGTTCTTCTCCGCTTTTCCGATAATTTTTCTTTACCTCGGCGACGAGGGCGCGAGGGGCGGCGCAGCGCAGCCACGGTGATCTGGGCGGTGAGGTATCAGGGTTACAAAAAGCGGTAAGTGAATGCGGGCGGAAGTGCCGCAAGTCCCGGCAGTTGCCCTACTACGTACATGCATCAAGTGTGTGGTGGGCACGGCGGACGGGGCAATGCGGTTTAGCTGGGTTACAGAGGCCAAGCCAGACGGGTCGTGATAGGCCGAGTGGTGGCATTTATTTGTTTTTTTTCCCTCTCGACGCCGCTTGCCCTTGGTCGGGGGGGAGCATTGCGATTCGTGCATCGGCTGCACGCGACTCGGATGGCGGTTGCGACGTGCGCCGTTGCGGATCAGGACAGGGCAGCAAGGCCAGACGCGACAAGGCGGACAAGGCTGCGGGTGGCACTCGCCGGTCGGAGAAAGAGGAGGCGATGCGGCGGCGGGAGTGGCAGTCGCGGGCGGCTATGCAGGTGGAGCTTGCGTGAGGATTGATGATGGAGACGTGGTGTCTGACTGGTGACAGGGAAGGCGTTGGAGCAGGGTCCGCGTCCCGGGGGGAAAGACGCAATCTTGCCAGATTGAGGGGCCGCTCGTAGATCATCACACCACTTTTCGCTCATCGCTGCATCTCGAGCTGCTCTCGAATCGCTGGAAAAAGAGGCGCACGCGCGGAACTGGAAACCGGGAACCACTGCGCGCTGAGATCTGCTCGGAGCCCCAGCCATCGCCGCCGCCGCCGACACCACGCCGCAGATGTGGCACGCGCCTCCGCCTGCCTGGCCACCAGGGTCCCCGCCTCACATCCTGGCCGCTGGGATCTGCTGTGTGCCCTGCCGATGTGCGGCTGCGCCCACCTCGGCGCCGGCGGCTGGCGCGAAAGGGAAAGTCGACGTCCAGCGTCAGGAATACGCGGGCTAACGGTGTCGCCACGAGTTGCCGCGCGCGCCTAGGGCTGACGAGGGCGATGTCGCCAGGCTCGAGTTGGCGATTGTCGATAGGCGACGTCGAAGATCTCGCCTGCGCCTGCCGGCACGCCTCGCCTTGCCGCTTCTCGCCACCAGCCGCGGCGCCCTCCACCCCCGGCTTGCCCGCTTCTGGCCACGACGTCCTCGTTCAAGCAATCGGCATGCCGGCCTCATCGGCACGACGCACCAGCCCCCGGCTCGTGCTGCCGGAGCATGCCTTGGGGCTCCTTCCCGGCCTCAGTTGCTCCCGCGCGCCGCCTCCACGCCGGAGAGGGCACCAACGACACCGGCTGGCTAATCTGGAAGCCGCCGATTATTGCCCGCCTCGCGTACACGCCGCGAAGCTACTGCGCTCGGCTGCCCGGTGGAGTATGGCGGTGGAGTTTAGCTTGCTGTGCTGGCGAGGAGCACTGCAGCCGCTGGGCACTTTCCGTGATTGCCGTTGTGCGCTCTCATCTCGCCAAGCCGTAGATGACGGGATCCGAGTGTCTTAGATGAAGGCTGGTCGCGAAGGGAAAGTGGCTTGCAGAAAACGCACGTAATCTGGCCCGCGAGGCAGAGTCGCGGGCGTGTCTCAGCATCAAACCGGCCAGGAGGGCATAGCACTGCTCTTTTATTTTTCCGTTTTCTGCACCGGCACTCCTCTTTTTGACTTCGCCGCGGGCCCGGTGTTTGAGAGCGCCCGTCTGGCTGCCGACGCGCTGGGCGTGTTTGGAATGGGCATGGATGCAGCATCCGGGTTGCTAAAAGCGCTATCAGCACCGTCAATTACGCTTAACCCGCTCCCGCGCGCTCGAGGGAGACGGCGCCGGCAGGGGCCCACCGGCGGTCCCCAGCCAGCAACGGCCGTTGGAAAAGAAGGTTGGTTGTGTCAACGGGCAGCCAGCCAGGCCGGGGAACCCTCCTCGGAGCCAGCGCGCAGGCCGTCGCCGCATTGGGTCTCGGATGTTCCGCGTTTGTATCATGCTCGCCCGCTGACTCGCCCGCAGATTCGTCAGCAATTGGCCGCTGAACGCTGCATGACATAGCTCTAGCTCGGGGTCCAGCGGCTCTCGAGCTCGCAGCGCAAGAGGGCGGCGTGGGAAAGCAGCCCCGGCGAGTCGTCGACATGGGGATTGGCGCCTTGCTGTGGAACGCGCAGCGTCTAGATCCCGATGCGAGCAGATCTCGTCGCCTGATCGGGAGCGCCACGGCGTTTCAGCTGAGCTGGCCAGGCCCAAAGGGAGCAGTGACGGAGATGAGGCGGCGGCTGATGATGCTCTGCTGCTGCTGCTGCTGCTGCTGCTGCGGCTCAGGCTCAGGCTGCGGCTGCGAGAACAGGCTGCGCGTGAGGGGCCGGCCGCGTGGGGCGCGATGACGAGCAGCAGGCCCGCGTCACGGGCAGAGAGCAGGGCAGGCGGTTCTGGCAGGCAGACATGTCACTGTAACGTCGCGGCGGAGATCATTGCCGACTTATCGATTGCATGCCGTCCGCCTTGCTGTGTCGATCGCGGGAGGAGTGCGAGCTAGGCGCATCTTCTTTCAGCCCTGGGCGCGATGGCAGATGCCGTTCCTGGGCGCGCAATGTCGCGGGCGTTTCGCATAGAGACGCTCATCAAGGCCAAATTGCTGGAGAAGCGCGCGCGGTCCTTCATTTTCTGGAGAGCCGCTCGCGATGAAATTAGGCGGTGGGACTTGGGGCTCCTGGCGAAATGACGCTTCGGGGTGCGCGTCTGCGAGTCTGGGGGCTGATAGGCTTGGGGCGGCGCGCCTGAGCGAGTCGAATCGGGCGCGATGCGACGAGGATGGACTGCGCTAGCATCGTGCCCGCGCACTGCAGTCTCTGTGCATTTGCCGCTGCGCGCCACACGCTCTGCGCCTGCCGTTGAAGCCGAACCGGCCGCCGCGCCGCCAGCATGCCCGCCGACACCAGACACCGCCCAGGCCTACGTGATCGCCGCCCTTCACGCGAGCGCTGGATCGACCGCGCAGCCAGCCGTGGTCCTGGCCCGACCAGAGCCCGTTAGCCTTACGGCATGCGGCAGGCGAATCTCCCACCCGGCCGGTAAGGTTCCTGGTCCACCGGCCCAGCCATGCCTCTAAATAAGGTAGCCCTCCCCAGGCCCAGCACCGCGCGCCTCGACGGCCTCAAAAGCTGCCACTCACACCCAAGAGCTTTCCTTTCTTTTTCCTGCTTCTTCTCCTTCTTCTTCCTCTCTTCTCTTCTCAGCCCCCCAATGTCGGTCGTTGCCGCCCGCGCCTAACCCCCCATGTTACTCACGCTGTCCCAACCGACCAGATCGGACTTTGAGTTCAAGCATCCCTATGATTACCCTCCGCCCAAGGCCTACTCGCCGTCCGCACGACTTTCCCCCCAGGTGGCCATTTCGCAGTCACTGCCGGCCAGTGCCCCGAGCACGATGAGCACCTCTCATCGCGGCCTCCCGCCGCCCGCCGCCATGACCCTCCCGGACCCCAGCCGGACCGCCCCGCCGCCCATGTCCGTCTCGCAGTCGCTGGGCCAGATGCCCGCCCCGCCCTCGCAGTGGCAGGGCGCCGAGGAGTCCATGCGGAACTGGCTGTCCGCCAAGGCCGAGGAGGATAAGAGGAAGCAGGAGGAGGAGAGGACCCGCCAGGAATCCCTGCGCCTGGAGCAGCGCAAGATCGAGCAGTCCATGTTGCGGGAATCCATGCAGGGCGGCGTGCCGCCCCATCTCGTCCCCATGATCTTTGGGGGCATCGGCGGCGGCAGCTCCGCCAGTGCCACCGTCGACTGGCTGCAGCAGTATGTTGCACAGCTCCAGGCCCAGCAGCAGCAGGCACTGGCCCAGGCCCAGGCTCAGGCCCAGGCTCAGACTCAGGCCCAGGTGTCGCCGGACATGCGGAGGGGAGAGCAGCGGGTGATCAATCCCGCCCAGCCAGGCGTCTACGCCGGCGCGCAGCAGGTTGTGGCAACACCACCCGTGCTACCGGGGCAAGCACCAGCCCAGCCGGCCGCCGGCCCCTTCGCAGCGCCCACGTACGCGCCGGTGGGCAGCATGTCGCCGCGAGGACGGGCGGTGTCCAACTACCCCCAGCACCCCAAGCCGCCGGCGCATTCGCAGCTGCCTCGGCTCACGACGAACGAGATGCAGATCCAGCAGCCGCCTCAGGCGCAGACGCTCAGCACAATCCAGCAATCTCAGCAGGAACAACCGCAGACGTCATCGCCCTCGATCTACTTCCACCACTGGGTGCCCCCCACCACCCAGTCCAGCTCCGGTACGAATCCTTCCGCGACGCCGTCAGGTAAACACCACAAATAAGGAGCGTCCACACAGTCTGACAGCTTACGAATGCGGTGTAGACTACGCGAGCTCGCCCAAGAAGCGTAAGGCGCAGGGCGCGCACCAGGCAGCACCGGCGCCGACGTCTGCGCCGCAATATACATCGCCCTCGTTCTCGCATGTCTCGGGCTCGTCAACGTCGACACCAGGCCGGCGAGGCCACGCACGGACCCGCAGCGACCAGTCCTCGCGCGGGTACGGCACTGAGCAGACGCAGTACACGGGGCGAAGCCGAGCGGGCACGCACACGGGTGCCGAATCGAGCTCATATTCCGAGCGACATGCAAGCCACGATTCCCACCGACGAGAGCAGTTCAATCAACAGCAGCAGCAGCAGCAGCAGCAGCAGCTTCATCATCATCAACAACCGTCACAGGCGCCGCAGCCCTCGCACGGCGCGGAGGAGCGTGGGAACCACGGCAGCGATGGCGAGGGCTCGGAGAGGTCTTCGCTAGTCCAGCGTGAAACGCGTCCGTCAGTACAAGCGTCCCAGGGCTCGCGTCCCAGCACGCCGAAGCGGGAAGCGGGGGCTGGCCGGCCATGAGAGTTGCCGGTTTGGGCGGTGGGGCTGAAGGGACGGGCGCGCAGGAGAAAGCCGCGGCCGGGCGGGCACGGGCTTGTGCGATCGCTGACGTTGACCATTTCTGCGCAGGTCACCTCTTCAATCAACCCCCATCGGACTTTGGGCTGGGGGAGATTGCGGATGACGGCGACGTCTGCTGGGAACCGAAGCGAGATTGGCCGGGCCGCCAAGGCCTGTCTCTGCTCCTCAATCACACTGCGCTCTGCAAGGCCTGTTTCAGCGTGCCCAAACCCACCAAAAATTTCCTATCGCGACCTCGCCGGCCGTCTCCGCGCCTCCCTGCAGCCGGCGGCGACTGCTACGCCTCTGCCTGTTCTGTTCTGTTCTGTCGGCTCTGTACCATTTCCCTCTTCCTTCGTGCGCACATTATACCCGGACGCCGGCTTGTTCCTGTTGTCTCGGCGATGATAGACACTGTTTCCCTTCTGGAATCGCTCATTTGTTGCCTTCAGATTCCCC
Source organism: Diplodia mutila (assembly GCA_022560015.1). Taxonomy (NCBI): domain Eukaryota; kingdom Fungi; phylum Ascomycota; class Dothideomycetes; order Botryosphaeriales; family Botryosphaeriaceae; genus Diplodia; species Diplodia mutila. The sequence goes on along the minus strand of JAFISB010000031.1, from coordinate 188,902 downwards.
AGCGCTGCGTCCGCCTTCTTACCCCGCCGCCACGCGGCTGCCCATTTTTTCTGCCTCTAGCTGCCGCGGCTCCTCGCACCGCATTGCGCCGCCGATCCTGGGTGACGCGCAATCAGCATCATGGCCGACTTTTGGACCAAGTTCCGCTGGTGTTGTTGGCCCTACTGCACTGCAAGCCATCGCGAGTCTTGGCAGCTCACCGGGTCCCCAGGCGGAGATCCTGCGATTCCCGGGCGCGCCTACGAATGCCGGGGAAAGCTTGCGCGGCTTACCCTCGCGCCGTCCTTTTCGTCTTCTTTTCACAGCCTGTGTTCATGCTTACACGCGCTTCTATCTTTGGCGGGGCGGCGATCTGGCTTTCGCCTGCAGATCACGCCGCTTCTTTCTTCGTCCTTTCTTGCCTGCCACGCCGGTCCCACCGTTGGCTTCAGTCTCTGCATTTGCCTGGCGCCGTCCTTTTTCCCGGAACGCATTGTTTCTCCTGCCGTTTATGTCATCCTTTGTGAGACGAAAAATCTAGGGTACTTGGCTTGCATTGGCGCGGATTGGACGGGTGCTTGGTTTGTCACCGCTCGGGCTTTTCCCATCCTCTTCGTTCTCGTTCACCTTCTTGCGTTTCTTCATAGGGCCGGGTTTGCATTTCCATCTTCCGCTTTTCCCTTGATCCTTTCCGTTTGCCAGCGTTCAGCGAGAACACGGCCGCGAGGCAGATGGCGGGGTCACGCCCCTGGGCTCTGTGCATACTTTTGAGCCGCCATTTGTGCGATTGTTCTTCTACCTCTTTCAACTTCTCTGTACATATGACATTTTCTACAAATGAGCCGCGCCCAGATGACATGGGGACAGCACGGGCTTTGGAGCAGTCAATCACTGTGCAAGAACACCCTTCCTCGTTGTACAGATGACGCGGTGGGCGCAGCAGTCATGTTGCCACGACAGACAGAGGCTTATTGAAACGCGGCACGCCTTTCGATGGGGTGTGAGTATTGCAATCCATGATGCTGGACGTTGCTGACCGATCCCGTGTGTTGTGCACCCGAGGTTTCCGGTGGCACGTCCACACGACTTCTCCATTCGTTTCCCCAGCCTTGATCAAGATAAGCGGATGCGGGTCGGCATGGGTGTCCAAGTCTTATGATGCCGCGTCTGCACAGCCTTCCACCAGGTGGACCCATTGTTGTTCCAAGAACATCCGGGTCTCACAGTGGATTGCAAAACAGTTGGGCCATGGATGCTACGTCCTTCCTACGTGGGCAGTTGAGGCGAATACTCAGGCGTATATGCGAGTGTTGATACCATACAAGGACGTCCAGACAGACATGAGATTTCACTGCCAACGTGAGTATGATGCAATATCTCTTTGAGGAGGATGTGGATGGGCTCGATTCTTTTGCAACCGGCTATAGTGCAGTCTTCAGCTACTCATCTGAAGAGGGTGCCATTGTTTTCCACTGAGAAAACTTTCGAATGGGTCAAGTTCTTTTTTTTCCCCCGCCCGCTGTGCCCCTGACTCTGAACAGAACTTGTCTCGAGTCGAGGATTAGCAACGTACTTTAACCGTGTTCTCATATTATCTGTGTATTCGGATTACCCTCGCTTTGAATACGAGCCACGAAGTTCTTCACGAATAAGTTGCGGCGCAGCAAACATCAACTAGCGGCGCGCCCATGATGATATCTCGTGTTACTTCGTTTGGACGACGGCCAAGTCCGCATACGGAAAGGCCTTCAGAGGCCGGCAACACACACCCGAATAGGGAGGATCCGACGGCGACGATGGCGGCTACAGATTCTCGAGACGCCGAGGCCCGCTGGAAGCACTTCACGTGCGGCATCCCTGCTCCTCTCGGCGCGCAGCACCCGAGACGGCCGTAGCCGCGCAACGCGGTCGGGATGCGGCGGTCTAGATTCGGAGGATTGTTCAAGCAGAGGTGGAATTCCCCGGTATGCTGCCTCTGCCCCCGTCCCCTGCAAGCCTTGGAAAGCGGAGCATGTGAGGTCAAATCAGCGGACGGGGTGAAACATGGCCCGTCCTGGCAGCGGTTTGCGCGGGCCTACGTGGAGTTGCAGCAGCCATACGATGTGTCACTTCTACTGTGTTCGCTGTTGTGGGAAAATAAATTGGGCCCGGGGCTGCCATGCATCAAAGAAGACTGGTCTCCGCTGTACGCGCGGGCTATCATTTCCGACCCATGTCAAGCTACTACACTCTACACAGCGCCTCTTATATAACAACCGACGTGATAGGACGCCATTATACACGCATTGGCTGTGCTGCAGCCTTCCACATCACAAGCTGTGCCGCCGGACTGCATCCACTCGTCCGCTCCCGTGGGTCTTGCTCCGGGTTAACGGTCCTCTTCTTGGCAGAATGGTCTGCCTGCATGACAAGCGCCTTCGAGCGGGCTGCGTTGTCAAACTCTCCGTGCCACTGAGGCTACGGCTTCTGCCAGGAGGGACGGAATGCATCAGTCGCCAATGATTTATCCATATGCTGACCACTGAAAAAAGGACGATATAGTACATGGCGAGCGAAGCTAAAGGGACAGCTATGACTGAATTGGTGGCTTCATTTCGAGAGAGCCTGCCCTCTGCATCAGAACTCCCGCCAGAAGTTACTTTGGCGCCACCAACGTTTACCCATTCACTCAGTCAGCCTGGTTTTCAACAACGCCATCGGGGTCTTCCACACTCTGGGTCCTCAAAAGCAACGAGCATAGCATGGTATCGCGAGATTCACCATCAGCATTTCTGAACCGAAAATATCTTCCACAGTCTCCGGCCTCTGTTGGATCTGTCGTCTTCCGTAAGCGCGCGTAGTACGGCAGTGTCTGGCTTTCTCCCTCGGACGGGACCAATGGCGGGTTAAGAGTCCCCGAAGGCATTCGTCATACTTGCTCTGCGCGCAGCGTTAGTGCTTACCATTGTGGAGCCTTTACGCGCAACACCACCTTTCAACACATTCCTCTGAAGGAGCATGCTGATTTTGATCTGTTACACCGGACTGAAAATGAATATGAAGCAGGATGGGTGCTTCTTCAAACTAGAGGTCAGCCGGTTGCACCACAGCGGTGTTCATGAAGCCGTGTTTCTGCGGCCTCTGCCTCGCTTGGGAAGCCTGTAGTAAGCCATTGCAGAGATTGAGAACCTTAGTAAGGCGAACAACGGCTAGGGCCTGCTTACAGAGGCTTGACGGGTTTGTCTATTGCCACCATGCTTTCTGACTCACAAAGTGCCTTGCGCTCTCAGGATTAGGTGTGCCCATATCATCAGCGTGGACGATACCAGTTGAAGCATCGCTTATTTGATACGTGTATCATATAGGGGTTTGAGGTGGGTCGGAAAATCACGGAGCAACTTTACTAGTTCCCCTCATTCCCCATGGTCTGACTAGAACATTTCATCCCCATTTTCGCCTGCCATTGGAATGAGGTGCTGCTGTTGCACACTACGCCCCGATGGAGGACTCACCATTCACCCCCAGATTTCAAAGGCTTCGGCAGCTAGGCCGATTGTCCGGATCGGTGTTGTTCGTCTCCTTGACTGAAGCACTCCAAAGAGCAGATAGGCTGCGGGCTCTAGCAAAACGTTCTACTACCGGTCTCGATGAAACACGCCACGGTACGTGCCCCGTCAACTTTCTCGATTGTCAGATAAGAGGACTAAGTACATGCGCTGCAGTTTCCTTCCATGGATCTTCGTTCGCCGCAGTACCTCTACTCACCATCACTCTGTCGTATACCTGCTTCCTCCTTCTTAGCCTTGAAGTGTTCGCGAGGTGCATGGATCCTACACATAGCCTCGACAAGGGCTGGCCTGTCTCAGTCGGCGGTTGAGAGAGAAGGGAACCAGTAGCTTGGACGGCGGCACAGCGGGTTGCGAGAGAGTAGAGCCTACCTTAAACACTTCAAGGTGCAGGCATGCCGCGAGTTGGACAAACACAAATTCCACCACCAATGCCTGCGGAATGATGGGATTGCCATTCTTCAAACCATAAGAGGTTTGTTCGCCGCCCTCGATACTCTATCGTTTGTTTTCCACAAGGTCTGTTCACTTCTTTCGTTGTCGTGTAAGCTTGTGCGTGCCCCTCACGTGGCTCCAGAATCCCAATCCACAAATCTTGCACTGTAGCGGCCATTTTTGCCATTTTTGCGTTGATCGGGGCATGTTGGAAACCACACGGAAGGTTTTCAATGTCAGGGTTGGTTGAGGAAGGAAGAAGCAACGAGGGCGACAGGCATGCATGTACCTACCTACCTAGGCATCGCGGCCCGACAATGCCCCGGGGTCCGAGCGTCCGAGCCATCCCGTCCAATCATGGTCGCAAGGTGGGTAGTGGAATCCCGTGTCTACATGCATTTGTGCCGATTGAATCATGGCATCTATGTACGTCCGGACATTTGCTTCAACTACCCAAGGATTCGGAAAATCCATGTCTACGTCTGGGCATTTGGTGGCATCTATACTCGCATGCATTCGTACAGTTTCTGATCTATCCTCCTGTCTTCTTTTTAGAAATCAAGCATAGAGCTCGTTGGGCACAATCTCGCCGACTTCATCTTCCGAGAGGCCGGCGTGGCGCCACGGGCCCATCTCGTTTGTCCCCACTGCAATTGTCCAATTAGCCCACCGCCCGCATTCGACGGATGAAGGTTGTCTTACAGTCTCCCCAGTGGATCCCCTCCGTGGGAAAGTCGCCGAGGTTGCTGGTCGAGGCGCAGAGCGTGCGGATCGAGCCGAACATTTGCGGTATGAAGCCTTCGCGCTTGTACGTGTACGCCCACCAACACGCGCACGTCATGGCAAGCAGGAGCGCACAAGACCCCCACACCCCGTCCGGAACCGTCACAATCTAGCAGACGGAGCCGTCAGTCACGCACATGGCCAGCTCCCTTGCACACTTGACTTACGTTGTAGCGAGAGTATATTATAAACCCGTCGTCGACAATCTCCTCCTTGGCAAGGATGGCGAGACCCAGCAGCCAATGCATCATGACCGAGTAGATCATGATTGGGAACAAGATCTTCTTGGGCAGCTGCAGGAAGTACGACTCGTCGAAGCGCTCGCTCTTGACGATGGTGCAGCGCAGCCGCTGCCGCCCCTTTTCAAACTTGCCCCACTCGTACTCCATGCAGATCAGCGTGACGTTGTAGATGAGCAGCAGGTACAGGCACGAGTACAGCAGCTGCGCCCCGTTGGATATGAGAAAGGCCGCAATCTCGCCCCACAGGTTGTTGATTGTCATGGATGCGAACGTCTGCGCCGCCGCAAACTGCTCGTTGTACGTCGTCCACCGCACGCACACGGCGTAAGCGTACCGCGCCGTGAACATTATGGCGATGAAGATGGACGCCGCTATCATGCCCACCGAGCAGAAGCTGAGCGTCAGCATCTGCGTGAGCGCCGTCTGCCCGAGGTTGCTGATGAGCGACTTCTTGCGCTTCGTCGACAGCGCCGGCCACGGCAGCCCCGGGCAGTTGTTGACGCTGTTGTGCTTCTTGCATTCCTGGCAATGGCCCAGCTCCTCTCCCGTGTCCGAGAGCTGGTTGCTCTTGCAGTGCTTGTGGCAGGTGTGCGATACCGCCCGCCGGTGGAAGTCGCCGCCGTTGACCATCGACTCGCTGGGGATGCGCAGATCCGGGTCGAAGTTGGACGCGACCAGGACATCGCCGAACGTCAGGCAGTGCGTTTTGATCTCGCGCCGGTTGCGGACGTTGACTGCGATCATATACGTGGCTTTGATCGTGATGCAGATGGCCAGGATGATGGCAGCCTGCATGCGCATCACCAGCCTCACTTGATGCCCTTGCCTGTCCCCGCGCTCTACCGTCGTATCCCCGGTCCAGTTGCAGAAGAAGTTCCGGGAGCCACAGCCCTCGAAGTACGTATAGTTGTTGGAATAGTCCCCGCTGTTGTACTCCTGCCACACTGCAGCATGCGACATCGACCCGTTCACCACGTTGGCGCATGGCGACTCCGGCTCGTAATGGACGGTGATATCCGTATACATGTCCTCCTCGGCCTTGGTTTCGTCAAAAGGATTGTCCGGATCAGAGTGGTTGGCAGGGCAATAGCTCGCTGACGTGTAGTAGTTTTGGTACGACGATGCTCCGGGAATGGAATCTTCCCACCTATCAGGGTCGAGTCGCGCTTGCCCCGTGCGCAGGGCAGAGTAACAATCGAATTCTTCATAGGAATAACTATAGCCTCTGGTGACATTCGCCTCGAGCTGGTAGTGGACGTTCAGTCTCAGCCCGTAATACTCCGACACCCCAATGACTGAGTTTGCCAGAAGATGGACAGGCTACAAATAGCTTAGTGTCGGCGTTGTGTAGAGGACAACCGTGTTTTCGTGCTTACCATAGACGTGCAGATCAGCAGTATCCACGCGAGCCAGGCGCGCAAGCGTCCGTTCCGCTTGTGCTTGATTGAGAAGGGGGAATTGGTGCCCACTCTGGAGTCTCCGTACTTGTAAAGCGCATGTTTCAGGTCATCGACGGTCAAAGCCGTGAGAAGCTGTTGGTAGGTGTTGGACATGCCGAGGATCATGGTCGCGGCGATGTTGATTAAGAACTTGTAGGCCTCGGCCTTGCGGTTCATCGCCGAACTGGTCCCCGAAGCAATCATCACGGAGGTGGAGTTGGGCATGCCTTGCATGTGCTCGGTGAAATCCTTCGCATAAGCAATGCAGATGACGACCATGACGACGGCGAAGGTGGTGGTGAGCGCAGCCATCCCTCTGAGGGTACGGTCGACGAGCATGAGCTGGCTCCAGAGGCCGTGGCCCGGCCGCGTGTTCTCCCGTTCGTTGGGCGAAACATTTTTGGAGATCCTAAAGGTGCTTTTTGCGCGTTCGATGAAAGCCTTGCCTTTCGACTTGATGGACCAGTCACTTGTGGCCGACAACGACGAGATGGAGCGTGGTTTTGGGAGGCGGCTTGACCCGCCGTAAGGATCGTACGCTGTAGTTGAGAGGAGGTGGGTGTTGGAGAGGTCCCCAAGCTCCAGCTTGTCGTAGTCCCCTCGGTCGTCACCGTTGCTGCGCACTTGGGTTAGCCTGTCGCTAAGGAAGCGGAAGCGGAAGACGAGCACACCTTCTGGTCGAATAGGCAGCCAGGCTGTAGCGCGACACAGCGCTGGACGGAGAGTTGGGTGTCTCGAGAGATTTTCGGTGAGACATGGTGGGCTCCGGCCGCAGACATTGGCTTTGAACAGCACCGCGAAGTCCTCAGCAAAATCATGCTGCTCGGGGCTGGGGAGGGCCGGGCGGGATGAAAGGGACAGTCGTAGGATCAATATCCTTTCCGGCCCCCAAAACCCCCAAAAAGTCGAGACCGCCGATCCTCCACGGCTCCGAGAGGCAACAGGGAGCGGAATGAACATTGCAGTCGGACGTGTTCGAACAGCTCAGAAGACTCTTGCAGCCTCGGCCTCAGCCTCAGGATCGGAGCACCTACAGGCCGTGGTGCGTCGAGGATGACGCCATGGCGCAATGCTAGCTACTGTACCGGTGTGGTTATTTTTGGCGATCTGCAGGTTACTGCCAGAATGGTGCTGGCCAGAAGCTGATTCGCTGATCCTTGTCGGTGTAGAAGCGGCAGCTTCCTCTCGGATTCCGCCATGGGGTAGGAGATAGATTGCGCGTGCTATAAATGGCAAGTCGGAGCAATCGATGAAGCAAGAGCATCCACACTTTACGGGCCGGGTGCAATGCAATCTCTGCCAAAACATGGCTGCGAAGGATCAATTGTTCGGACTTGGGAGGACTGTTGGTGGGAGCAGCCGCATAAGCGCCCGCAAGGTTCTGTGATGAAGGCGTCCCGGCGTTGGCCTTCATATATCAAACGTAGATAGAGAGCAGTCTCCAGCCACATTTGTCTTGGCGCGGAGGGAAGGGGAGCTGAGCGAGGGGCGGGGTGGATAAACAACACTGCCGGATCAGCGATTCCATAGGTACCTACGCGTCATGCATGTTCGCAAGACGCAATCGCTTAAACGCTTGGGCCACATGTACACACCTTTATAAGCCAGTCCCCCCGCCGCGCCTCTTCTCTTCCGCTTTATACTTGTTCGTGCACCTCTTCCTCCCCCCCAAAAGTTTTCCAGAACACCTTGCTAACGTTTGACAGACCTTGTCGGGGCTTTCGTGATCAACAAGACGGACGGCCTACCAGGCTGCCCTGCATTGCACAGCGCGGTGGTGGCCTGGTATGAATCTCCTTCGGGGGCTTCACTGGCGCAATTTTTGATGGCTTCCACCCAATGGAACACTTTTCGTTGTCGCTTCCGCCTTGCGCGGAACTTCGAGGAAGAGAAGATGTTGTGAGCTCAACGGACGTGGCAATCTTTTGAACAAAAGCTGGTCTGTGTGTTCGCTTTTTGAAGGTCGCGAAGGGTTTTTTCCGTTGCTGCTGGCTGCCACGTTATCCACAACCGCGATGGCTCTAAGTGCCCGCTGCCACTGGACCTTGCCTTCGCCTATCTGCCTTGCCGTCCCGAATTGCTATCGACTGTCTACACAGTACAGCCCGCCCAGAATCGCCACTCATGGCTGCTTTTTGCTGCGGGCGAACTTGCCTTGGACGATGTTTGTGGTTGACTGACTGCGGCGACTCAAATCTTCCGTCACCTGCTGCATCCGTGATATCAGTCTCTGGCTAGAATTTAAGGCCTTCGAGACGACTTCGGTTTGAAAAAAATAATTCGTCATTTCAAGTGCATAGTAATCGTGTCTTCGGATGCAGTGGTTTTGGGCAGTGCAACCGGTGATAATTTCGATGGCGGACGACTTGGCGGGTGCGGCTCTCTTGGCGCGCCCTGGTCGGTCAGCTTGACGCGCCTCGTTGCGTGCCTGGAGCCGAAGCTCTACCTACCAAGCCCCAAGCTCCATACCACCGCAACCCTCCCACCCCATCAACCACCGCATCCGTATCTCGGCCGCCTCCTTTGCTTCTCTCACCCGCCTTGCCAGATAACATCCCGCACCATGGAGTCGTTAGTGGCGCAGTACAGCCAGCCCGCGCACCAGAACGAGGGCTATGGCTATGACGAGCAGCAGGAGCTTATGGAGGTCACTCCGCCGCTGTCGCTGAAGTTCGCCCTTCCCCCCGTCGCCGCCGTATGTCGACTCGTCCAGCTTCCACCCGCACGCAGCTTCTTGTGATGCTAACCGCGTCGCCAGCCCGCATCATGGCTCCGCACCATGACCGACGACCACTCCAACCCGAGCTGCCCCATCAAGCTCGCCCACGGTACCACCACGCTAGCCTTCAGGTTCAAGGGCGGCATCATCGTTGCGACCGACTCGAGAGCGACGGCCGGCAACTGGATCGCCAGTCAGACGGTGAAGAAGGTTATTGAGATCAACAACTGCCTGCTGGGAACCATGGCCGGTGGCGCTGCTGTAAGCCGTACCTTTCCCACCCGAGAAACACACGCTAATGGCATTGCTTTGCTGTTAGGATTGCCAATACTGGCTTGCCTACCTCGGCATGCAGTGCCGTCTCCACGAGCTTAGGCACAAGCGCCGCATCTCCGTCGCCGCCGCCTCCAAGATTCTCGCGAACCTGGTCTACTCGTACAAGGGGATGGGCTTGAGCATGGTAAGTAGGACCTAGCGCCGGAACTGCCGCCATGTTTGCTGATATGCTGGCTGCAGGGTACCATGTGTGCTGGTGTGACGCCCCAAGAAGGCCCGGCTCTCTACTACATCGACAGCGACGGCACCCGTCTTGCCGGAAACCTCTTCTGTGTCGGCTCCGGCCAGACGTTCGCGTACGGTGTTCTGGACGCCGAGTACAAGTACGATCTCTCGGATGAGGCGGCACTCGAGCTCGGCCGCCGCAGCATTCTGGCGGCCACGCACAGGGACGCCTACTCGGGTGGTTACATCAACCTCTACCACGTCAAGGAGGATGGCTGGGTCAAGCACGGATTCAACGATACGAACCCCATCTTCTGGAACACGAAGCTGGAGAAGGGCGAGTTCTCCAACGTCACGGCGGATCTGGAGTAGGCGATATAATGGCGGAGCGGGGCGGGGCGGGCCGGGGGTGCCATCAGATCAGGACTGTACTTTGCACGAGCACAGCTAGCATAGAGCTCAATTCACGAGGCCAGGACACGACACGCATGACTGACAGGTGATGGTGGTGCCGCAACGCTTCACATTGTGTTTGACGAGCGGCCAATGGCGAGGCCGAGGAGATCGCTTTTGACAGCCCCTGTAGTGCAGCCCACGCGCATGCCGCCTGAAGGCCCGCCAGCCGCCCGCCGCATTCGCGCCGTCGATCCTCGTCACCGGCCATTTGCTCTTTGCTGTGCCCGCGCCCGCCCACCACCGCATAACAACTCCACTCACGCAACACCACGACTCTTGCGCCTGCAGTCTTTGCCCATCCCGTCTGCGCCCGCGTCAGCATGCACACCTGATTAGCCCACATGCGCCATGTCCTCCCCGACCGCTCCGTCCACCCCTCCCGCGCAACCAACGGCTAAGCACGGCGTGCGCCGCTCCTTGACCCTGCCTACGCGCCTGGCCGGCTCGAGCCCCTCGGCGCAGTCGCCTGGATCTGCGGATGGCGTCGAGATACTGTTCAATCACAACTTCGCCAAAATCGTGCTGTTCACGACCGCATCGTCGCTATCTCGGCCGTCCTCTAGCGCTAGTCATCGGACGGTTCTAGGGGACAATGGCCCCCCAGACACAATCCCCTGGATGTCGCCAACGGAGAGCACCGTTGCTGCTGGTATGTGCAACCCGATAGCTGCGTTCATCCACTGTTAATCATTGCACAGGCCCCATACGAATCTACCGTGTCCCCGGATCTGTCGCATTCCTACACTCTGGCTCCCTCCTGCACGCCATCCTGCCCAAGTCGCAATGCTGGTGCGTCGATGGCGTATCCAAGTTCGCCATGCGCATACCCCGCCCCAGTTCGTACTACCGCATCGAGCTTCCCGGCGAAGGAGAGGAGAACCTGGCAAAGACCGAGGAATTCAAGGCCGTCATGGAGAAGGTCCTTTTGTATGAAAAGACCCTTTGTCCATTCACGCGTGGCTTTCACGTGGAGATACCACAGGTGCTGGCGACACCGCCACGTAAACGGAGACCTGTAACGCCAGGCAGGGCTAAGAAGTGGAAGCTCGACGGCGTCTGGAGACCTGAGGACGGAGAGAGACCGGTGAGCCAGGGAACTGAGAAATCATATGCCTCGGAGACCAGCACTATTTCTGCATCCTCCGACCCTTACAGGCGCAGCAGTGTCTTTTCGACCTCCTCAATCTCCAGCTCTGTTGTCGAGGACGAGACTCCATCTGAGGACGGCATCTCAGAGAACTCTGCCACACGGCGGCCCCTCAAACCCAACATGAAGCCGTCTGAGGGCTCGAGGTTTGTGACCGCGCCCGCCCAGCTGAGCCTCAGGTCGGTGTCAAGATCTTCGCTTGGCGTCTCAGCCGAAGAATCATCTGATGTCAGTTCCGATGCTGCAAGCATCTCGTCCACTGCGGAGTCGACTGCAGACTCTTTCTATTCACTGAACAACGAATCGCATATGCGACAGCTGCAGTCCCGACAAGCGTCGATGTATTTTGATGCCGCGTCGATCCGGCGAGAATCCCCGTCTTCACAAGCAGCGGACGGCGCGTCAGAATATCATCTGGACTCCAGCCCAGGCAGACGCCATAAGCGTGAGATGTCCGAGCTGACCATCACCGGTCGGGTGCACCTGAGCGAGGACGAGCGGTCGCCGTTTACGCCGTCGCCTCGTGCCGAAGACCGACCAACTTCAGCCCCACCGACGCCGACGCTGACCAGCGATTCGGATTCGGCCGTGGACATGAGCTATCCGGATATCGACCCTCCGCCGGAGTCGATCAGGCTGCGACGTCTGACGAGCACGTCCCATCTGCGAGCCTTCTCACCGATGCCCCATCCCGCCAATCTGTTCACTCCGCCTGCGCAGGCGCAGGCGCATCCCAGGAAGGAGTACACGAGCGCCATCATGCAGAAGACGATGGGAATTCTGATCGGGCCACCGGCACACCTGGTCGCGCTCATGCTCCGCATCGCGGCACGCATCGCAACCGGGGTGTTTACGCCGGATTCGTGGAGCCTGCGCCGAGCGAAGAAGATCCCGGGAGCATGGCAGTGGAGCGAGGACGAAGCGGACGAATGGGAGGATGAGGACGATTACGGCATCCCTCTCGGGAATTACAGAAAGGGAGAGACGGACGCGTCGGATGTCGACTGATTTTCGTGAGTTGTAATAGATACCCCCCCACAGCTGAGCAGCACCTCGTCGTCAGGGCTGAATTTTCCTTTTCGTTTCAAGACGGAGGATCTGGCACTTGGGATTTTTGTTGGGCGCGTTGGATACAAGAGACCGGATGATGGCGAGGACGAGTGTATCGGTCCTCGTTCGCTTGAGCACTTTTCCGGGTGGTAGGGTGGGATGGCAATGGGCTTTGGCTGGAGATCGGCCTCCTTCAGCCCATGATGGACTGAGGCAGAGCCAGTGGTAAGTGGTGGCGTAAGGAAATCAGGCTATTGGTCGGTTTGAGGCTCGGGGGGCGAGCCCTGTAATAATAAAGTACAGGATAATATGAGCAAGTGATGACTATTTCGGAGTAAACGTCGAATCTGAGCAGCTTGATGAAGGAGACTTTGGCAGTGGCACTAAAAAGGAGTTGGAGCAGGCCACGAACAGAAGCATTCAAGAGGTAAGCAGCCATAAGCCGTGCATATCCACAGTCGGGGCTGATTGGCAGCGACTACCACGTGCTCATGGTGTGCTTCTTGCTGCCGAATGCAAGTGTTCCGAGACGGGTGCCTTGGCCCTACACCAACAGCTGCGAGTCATCAGGCTAAAGACTTGGTGCCTCGGTACAGGGTTGTCAGGGTTGATGATAAAGCTACGAGCTTCGTGTCACGTCTTGTCGTCTCACACCCGGCGGGGAGCCGTGGAAATCATGGGATGTGTGCGTGGTATTTAGCTGAAGGGCTGAAGGAAGCTGGGTGAGTTGAGGCGAAGAAGAGGCGTCGACAATGGTGTGCGGCGGTGTGGTGTGCGACGACCAGTTGGGGGGAAAGACGAGACGAAAGGCCGAGCACCCCTGCGTACCTGTCATCAAGACGAAGGTACCGGTGCAGCAGGACGACCGAGGGAAGATGGCCGACTAGACGACACGGTGAAGCCAGAGCGGACGGGCGGCAGCGGGAGGGCGAGGACGTATCGGGATGAGGGCAGCTGCACCGCCGCATGACCAGCAGAAGCAGATGTCGGGCGGCTGCAGGCGTTTGTTGTTCCTCCCGTTGCCCTGCAGCAACCGGGGCCCGCTAATGTAGTGGCCGCCGTGGCCCGCACTAGCGCGCACCTGACCGGCCAGGACTACGCGCACTGCACCTCGACGTCACCCACACCCTACACGCTACACTCATCACCACCGTCCAGAAGCCCCCTGACATCAGCTTATGCTTCACCGCAGCATAGCGCCCATCTTATCGCCAACCCAGGCGCATCATCAGCGCTCTGTCTCGCGTCGTCTTGCCCGAGTGGCTGGGGCCCCCAAGGTGGCAGGCCAGCCTGCTTCCAGCCCAACCTCTCGCCCGCTACCGTTCGGGCCACCCGCGCGCGTATGCCCTGCCCCAGAATCCAGTCTTGTGCCACTCCAGCCTTGCCATCCGTCCCATAAATGCCCAGCTTGGCGGGTCCAGAGGGCTGCCGTCTGAGATCACCGCCCAGCGCCAGCCCCGAAATGTGCGTGGCAGGCAGTCTATATAGCTTCACGCTCGCCTCTACCCGCCACCCCTCCCCTTGATTTACCTTCCACCTTGATCCTCGAACCTGATCGCCCGTGCTCGTGTCCTCCCCACCCACCTTCACCTCCGTGCGGTGTGTCACGTCCCTTTTCAGCGTCTCGATCCCATCGCGTCTTCCCCATCCGGGTACATGCTTGTTCCCGCTTAACTATGGATTTTTGCCGCTCCCCCTCTCCGCCCCTTCACTTCCCGGACATCCGTTCCACTCCTTCACCCCTTCGCCGCCTCCTTCCACGTCCGTTGCCCGAACCTCCCATCAGGCTCCCCAAGGTTGGCACCTGGACTTCCTCGTACTCGTCTCCACCATCACCATCCTCTTCCCGCGCTTGCAGCACCTGTAGCGACGGCTCCGAGAGCGTGCTCGCCATCATCCACGAGATCGACGACGCCCTACACTACACCAACAGCACCTCCCGCCGCCGCCAGAAGCCCCCCCGTCTCTCACCAACACCTGACTACTACTGTTCACCTCCCCCCGCGGTGTTCCCCTTGTCCCCGCCGCGACAGCGACGAGGCTCCACGGCCTCGTCCTTATCGCTTCGTTCCGCCTCCTCGTCATCAACCGCGTCCTCATCATCCTTCTCGTCACCGCCAGACTCGCCAACCGCTCGCGCGCGGACGCTCCGCCGCAAGTTCTCGCCCCGTAACGAGAGTCTGCGGGAGATCCGCGCGCGAGACTCGGAAATCTGCCTGCAGCGCGTGTACGAGCGTGAGGTGATGATGTATCTCGACGGCAGCATCTTCTCCGTGAGGAGGCCGCTGCATGAAGACGACGGGTGGGACAGTCCGCCTTGAAGTGCGAAGTGCCGACGCCCAAGATGGGCTCGGCGAACGCAACCGAGTGAGAGTTTTGCGGGTGAGTGATCATTTTTCTGCAGTAGAGCTTGACGGTTTCCCCCGTGAACGACGGACTCATTTTTGTCAGCAGAAGAGCAAGCAATAATAAATTGCGGACAGTCTGCAGGGAGGTCCCTGGAAGACTTCCTACATGTGGCTCGTCAGGCCGCAATATGGAATCATCCCCCGAGGACAACCGATTAGGGGTCCAGTCGCTGAGACCTGCCAGCAAGCCACGCCTGGAAAGTCATGTGAGTGGCGTTTGAGGAGGGGGTTGGGCAGCGACTGTGCCTGGAAGCGCTGGCGATACTAGTGGAGGGTGAAGCAGGGTGGCAGGGGAGGCCCGACTCTTCAAGCCAACCAAAAGAGGGAGTCATGTAAAGTCGTAGCATGGAGTGGAAGAATTTGTCCGGTTTGTGATGAGATAATGGTTGACGATTAGCTAGCTTGATCCGAACAAACGCCTCGACACTTCGTCGGCGTACTGCGGCACATAAACGACGTCACGAAGCAAACGCGGATACG
Source organism: Diplodia mutila (assembly GCA_022560015.1). Lineage (NCBI taxonomy): Eukaryota > Fungi > Ascomycota > Dothideomycetes > Botryosphaeriales > Botryosphaeriaceae > Diplodia > Diplodia mutila. The sequence continues at coordinate 173,718 of JAFISB010000031.1, read as the reverse complement.
AACTCAAAAGTAACGAATCAATCATATTTTGCTGTACATGTAACTAAACCTACATCTAGAGGATGCATTCAAACATGCCGCCCAAGGTATCAACCTAAAGATATGCAAAATCCCAAACAAACGCCAGTGTCCTTCCTTGTTTAAGCCTGCGGATTCTCCTTGCGGAGCAGCCATCTAACCATGCCTTGTTCGTTACTCACGTCACAAAATCATCACCATCGTCAGTCATCACCCTCTCCATCCTACAACATGGCCTCGGACAGAACCGACCAGTCCACCCCTCCCCCACTCTGGTCGTCTTCCGGCCCACCACCATAGCCTGGTCTCGCACATTTCTCCCTTCTTGCCTCGGCAGCAACGCCGTCGGCGGCGGCGGCGGCGATATCCTTCCTCCGCCTCACCTCCGCCAACAGCTCATCCCTCAACTCAGTAAATGCCCTAAACACCGCCTTGGCAGTCTCGTCCTTGACCAGTTCCTCGTTGATTTTCCTTTCGGCGTCGTGGTGACCATTCTCATCATCGCCGTTCAACCCGCCGCTCCGATACTTCAAACCATCCTCATGCCACCTCCTCAACTCCCCCCGCACCTCCCTGACCAACGACCTCAACGACACTTCAGCTTTCCCGCCGTCAACCGGCACCCTCCTCAAACCGAACCCGTAGTCAGGCTTGAGCACAGCAGCGCCCGCCGCGCTGCCTGACAGCACCGGCCTGCACGCGACGCCCCACGCAACAAGGAAGAAGTGGACGACATTGTACTGGACGACGGCGTCGTGATGATTGCTGCCGCTACTGTTGGCGACGATGGCGGCCAGCATCCTCCTCCTCTCTTCCATCGCCGCGTGCGGTAGAGGAAGGAGCAGGTGGAGTAGCGAGCGCAGATGCTTGGCATCGACCAGCTCGGCGGCGGAGTGGTTTGGCGATGGGTAGGGGATGTGGGCGGAGCGCGGCGAAAGGGCGGTCCAGCGGACGTTGTAGGCGGCGAGGGAATGGCCCAGGTCGGTGGGGGACCACGTGCGTCGGGGAGCAGGTGCGGGTGCGGGCTTGGGTTTGGATTGGGCTTCGCTCTGGGGTTTGGGGAGAGAGCAGGGAGAGGATGATGATGATGATGACGATAACGATGCACGTGTGGTGACGCTGTCGGCATCGGAAGGATAGGATGTCGAAGAGTGGCGGGAGGCGTTGGTGCCGGCGTCGCTGCTATTGACCGAGGACCAGGACGAGTGGCGGTGGTCTTGTTTGTGATGGTCCCGTCGCCAGCTGTCGTCGGGGAGCACGACCTTGCTTCGCGGCTTGCTTCTGCTCCTGCCCCGCCTGGCCGCTCGTCTTTTCCGGGCGTTGTCTTCGTCGTGGACCGCAGTAGCGGCAGCGGCAGTAGCAGTTCGTATCTCCTGCTGCTGCTGCTGCTGTTGCTCCTGCTGTACTTTCAGCTCCTCTTGGAAACGTCGCTTCTCCCTCTCGAGCACCTCGCGGTCTTGTCCGAGGCGCTTCTGGCCCAGCTTGAGGGCATCTTCGCGCACCTTGAGCTGCCGCTCCCTGCGCTGAACTTCCCTCCAGGCCGCTGCCAGCCTCGTAGTCTCGTTGAAGAGTGGAGTGGGCTGTGTGGGTGGTGGTGATGACGATGGTCTAGCTTCTCTTTCCGTACGTGCGGCGCTTTCATCATCGGCGGCTGTCTCAGTTCCCATTGACTCTTTCGTGACGGCAGCATCGGTCTGTCCAGCGTCCGCCTCTACCGGAGTTTCCGCCAAAGGCTCTGCTGCTGGAGACTCGGCGGCAGTGGGGGCAGCGGTGGCAACAGCAGCCGTTGCGGCAGTTCGCGGCGCTCTGGCGAGACGATACGAGACTGAGTAGCGAGGACGTAGTGCGCCTGCGGCTCTCGATGATGCCGGGTTATCGCAGCCACTCAGTCCACTGCCCCCATTCTCGCCAATGGGAGAGGACGGCCACGACGCCTTCCTCAGGTGCGAGGACGACGCGTTTCGCGATTGCCCTCTCCTGGACGAGGGGGATGCCGAGGATGGTAAAGTGGGAGATGGAGCACCTGAGTGAGTGGTGGGTGTTGCTGCTGGCACTGGCCGCGGCTTCATGCGTACCGATATCTTGGTGGTGGTGCTGCGGATGAGCGGCCGGCCGTCGATCGACTTGCGCCGCGCTTTGGATGGGCTGCGCCGATTGTAAGATTTGGATGCCGTAGAAGAGGTGATATCCGGGCGAGAGGGGTTGCACAGCTTCTGCCTTGTCGACAGGGAGGGACGCAACCTCGGGACACTGATCTCATTTTCTGCAGAGGGTTGAGCGGCCGAAGCTTCATCTTGCTCCAGGATGGTGTTAGTGCCCGGGTCCATGTTGGCAGGGAGATGAAGTGTCGAGGGCGCAATCGGATGACCTGAAGCACATGAGAAACGGGGACATATATCCAAATGTTACCGCCGAGCTTCAAGCGGTTGCTCCAGTGCATCGCCCACGAAGGATCTCACAAATGCAATTTCCGCAATGTTGGGCACTGCCAGATCATCACTTACCTAAGGGTTGTATGTTGTTTGCGGGTGCACGTGCGTCGTGCCACAGCTGTCACCAGAGAAGTAGCACCGAACGGACGTGGATATTATGTCTGAGGGTATTTGGGCAGAGCTATTTGCTTCGGCCAAGAAAGGCGTGACGCAACGTGAAAAGGTAGAGAGCAACTGGCGTGGCACGAGCGGTGAGACGGCAAGGAAAAAGGATGCGTGACGGCGGCAAGAGTCGGAGGGCGCATCTAGCAGCGGTGTTGGTCGTGAAGAAAAGCCGGGCAATGGCGCCGTTGTCGATTCCCTGATGACCGGCCTGGTGCGAAAGCAGGCATGGGGATTGCCGTGGGTCCGGGGGCTGCAGCAACTGGAGCGTCCGGGGCACGAGCTGGGCATCGACGAGCCGAGTACTGTACGAGACGGCGGCCTCACGCGTATCGCAGTCCCGCCGTCTGCGATGGTGTCGTGTTGTTTGTTGACGACGCGACGGCGAAACCGACGACAGGAGACGGCCCGGCTGTCCAACTCTCAAGCTTTTTCTTCCCGCCGCCACGCTTTCCGCAACCCTGCTTGCCGCCATCTTGCATGCATCATATTACTACACATGTTCCCGCTGATGCTCCATCTCCAAACAAACTGCACAAAGACCATGTCTTCAACGCCATGTTTCCCGTCTGCCGTGCACATGACTACAACCGAGACGGGCAAGCGTGGCAGAATCAGGGATCCCCAAGACATGCGGTCTGACTCGCTCCATGACAACGCAGACAATCCACCCAATGCTCCACACGGCGCCGCCCGATCCACGAATCCTCTGAAACGCCCTGACCACCTCCTCTGCCAAGACAAAACAAATCCAGTTGCATGTGACCTCTACGCCTCGCCGTCTTGAGCGTACGCGCTCGAGAACTTGGAGAGCGAGTTGAACCGCTCCAATTCCTCGCCGCTGCGTGCTCTCAACAGCACTCCATGCTGATGCGCCTTTCCCATGTCTTCAATCCAGGACTTCGGCACCACCATCGTGCCTCCCTCGCCATCCTCGACCACCTGCACCCGTTCATACTCTGTCTTTCCTGGCTCGAACGGAGCCGCCATCTCCTGCGTCTCTCGTCTCAACGCCGTGCTGCGGAGCTCTCGTTGTTCGAGGATGTCCACGTCGATGCTGTGCGGTGCCATGAACCGGTATACGTGGACAGGCCTCTGCTGCCCATATCGCCTTGCCCGTCCAATCGACTGCACCATTGCCGCATGGTACTTCTGGCTCGTACTCGTCAGCAGTGGTGACAGGAAGATGACGTGATTCGCGTTGACGAGGTTCCTATACTGCGTCAGTCTGATTCACTCGCCGTCGCTCCTGGACACTTACATTCCAGACGCCGACTCGTCTCCCAAATTGAGAATTAGCACCTTGCCAAACTCGCCGTTGACCCTCGCCCTGCTGCTGTCCGTGTACCGTGAGTTCTTGACGAAAGCTTCGATTTTGTCCGTTGCGCTTTCAGAAACGCGATCAATGGCGTATGCGGGGATGCTTCTATCCTCGAGTGCTTTCTCAACCTTAGCCATCATGCTGTACGATTGCACGAAGATGATGGCCTGTTCCTCGTCGGGGATGGAGGCCAACAGCTCAATCATAGTGTCCACTTTCGATCCAAAGCTTTCCGAACCAGGCGCCACGTCCTCGCACTTGTGCAAGCTCTCTGCGTGAACAACACCATGCTCTCGGATCTCCATCTCGCATCCGAGCACACCGCATCTCTCTTCGGCCATGCCCGCCTTCAGGCAATCGTTGCAAACAATATGGCCGCAGCCGACAATGACGGAGCTAAGCGCGGCTCTAGTCTCGTGGGACGCGTCGCCGCATTCGCACTGCACCGGCTTCTGGTCCCAGAGTGCAGATTTGACCTTGAAAACGGAGCGAGCGTACCGTAGCGATCTACGCATGTTCGTAAACTTTCGCGCTTCTGCACCGACCTTGGTTCGCACAAGTGTCTGTAACTTGGCTGCAGCATCTGCGGATTGCTTGTTCCCGATGCCAGCGCATTCTGCGTCGGCTCTCAGGATCATCTTCCTGATCTCACCTTGAGACTTGGGATCCGCGGCTGCGCTCAGATCATCACCTCTGTACCTCTGCGTCCAGTGACTCCATTCAGACTTCGGATCGCCACTACGTTTGGCGAGCTTAGTGGCTTCCAGGACGTAGTCCAACAGCTTTTTCGCCTGCTCTTTCAGTTCTGCATTGCGTTGCTCGATGAGACTGTTGCATGCCGAACTCTGGCTTGCTTCGATAATGCGCACGTTGGAGCAGTTCACCAGCGCCTCCTCGGCCGTCTCGAAGCCGCTCATGCCCTGACGCAGCTTCTTGGCTCGGTCTCCAGTCTCCGTACTTGAAAGGCCAGTTATGGCCATGTTCCGACCCTTGAGGTACGAAGAGAGCTCCTCGTAGATTGCGCGATGATCAAGCGCCAACGGTACGGACCGTAGGCTCTCATAGCATTTGACACCACCAATGTCGGCGGAATTCTGTCGGGCGAAGGTGTCGAGAAAAGTCTGTGCGTGATGGTGCCGCCTTTCGTGCCAGGTCGGGGAGCGCCTCTCACTGAACGTCTGGAAGAGCTCGAAGCTCGTCTTCTCTTTACGCATCTGCTTGGAATTCTCCCGCGTGATTACGCCTGGCGTGTCCCAGTCTATTCCGAGATTGACACCCAAAAATGCCGCGAAACGCTTGATGTCCGCAAAGTCCCCAAGAGGCGGAGTTCCGGAGAGGATCCACCGTTTGTCTGCAGAGAGAGTGACCAAAGCAGTATAGTCTCTGTCGCGAAGGTAATGGAATTCGTCGATTATAATGCGGTTGAATTTGAATTGATGAAACACTGGGAACTCCCATCGTTCCCAGTCATCCTTCCGCGGGTATGACTTCGTAGCCGGAGCCTTGGCTTGAGCGCTTTTGGCTGTCTGATTGTTGTTACCTTCCAGTTCATCCAAACTCTTGTAGTTGGCACCTTTGGTACGCTTCGAAGGCACAATTCCGGTGAAATCCTTATGAGACCTCGTTTTTTCCAGTTCGTCTTTGAGGTATCGCTTGAATGAGGAGACGCCCAAATCTCTTAGCTTATCGTTAAGGTCCGGGATCCGTTTCAAGCAATACTTGAACCAGGCTTCGTATTGACGCCCGTCCGATGTAGGGGTCTCTGGCACAGCCGAGACGTTTGCAAGTTGCTGGGCATAGAAGTCTTTGCCGAGGAGCGAGAACGAGGCAATGATGATCTTCGCCCGCCTAAAGTCTTCAACTCGCAATCCTTTCAACTCATTGGCATTTCTGATTTTCAGGATTGCTCCAGAAGCATAGTCATTGCTCGGCAGGCACTTCAAAGCCTCCTGCATCCATTGGTTTGGCAAGTTGTTCGGGACAAGAACAAGCGTTGCTTTCAAAGGGATCAACCCCTCATCACTACTGGGGCTGACCTGGGATTCGCTGAACCCCGAGTGTATGAGAGCCAGCGACGTAATAGTCTTACCATATGACACTTGATCGGCGATGACGCCGCCCTTGACAATCATGTCAATCTCCGCCTTCGCCTCAATTTTCCAACGGATCGGCTCGACAACTTCTTCAGCTACCTCTTGCAGGGCGAAGTGTTTCCCTTTTTCCTGTTGTCTCATCCAGAAAAGGGACCTTCGTTGAGCAGGCCGGAGAGCTAGGCGGAATTTCGTCGGTTGCTCATGTTCTCGGTCCATGATGTTGCTTAAAAGGCGAAACGGCCGAAGACTGGGCGCTGTAGGAGGTACGTACTCGGTTGTCAGATTCCAAGAGAGAACCGGCTTTCCTTGATAAGGGCGAAGATAGGAAAGCGCTCTATGAGCCAAAGAAACAACGTTTACAGCGACCCGCAAGTGGCAGGTTTTGGACTCGATCACTGCTGTCATGTCTAGGATCTGCGGACGGGCCTTCATCCTCAACTCATACTGGGCAGCTTCTTCCGGGTCCTCCTGAGCGATAAGGGTACCCTTGTTGTTTCCTCGCCCCGAGTCTGACTGTGCCCATCGGACGCACGGTAGCTTGGGGCCACACGTATCGCAATGTTCAGCAATATCGCCGATGTCGAGTCGTCGCCACTCCTTCAAACTAGGAAGATGTGCGTTGGTCGCCAGAACCCATGAAAACGCCTTCGTGAACGCCGTTCCGCCACGCTCATCGAAGCGATACTCCCTAGATTGTCCACTGTTGTCCTCGGCCTGGAATTCCAAGCTTAGGACAGCCAAACTTTGGGAGCAATCTTGCGACACTGTCGTACCCCAATCAGAATTGCCACTTGGTCCTTTGACGACGAGAAGTTTGTGCGATGCGTGCAGTCTCGTTTCTGTGTTCTCCTGGACCCAGAAGCCAGTGAGAGTACCGTGCGTCTGAAATGATCTCCGATTCCAGGGTCGGAACGAGGGTTCCAGACGGGCCACCACGTCTCTCTGCTCGTTGTATTCAAGACGCTCGTGACCATGCGAAAATACGAAAGAATCCTGATCGACAGGACCAATCCGGGAAGGATCAAGGAAGAGATAGAGAGGATTGGTCTCCTCATTTGTAGAGTGTGCATCAGACTTGTCAGAACTGGAGACACGGCGGTACAGAGAGGAACAAGCTGTGCCACAGGCTGGCAAGTGTCTGTAGATCCCAGAAACATCCTCGGGCAGAAGCTGTGCATCATCCGAAGGAACTGTAATGTTCAGCCGCTGAGGTACTGTCTCTTTCTGGTACTGGACTAGCCCATATACCGCCCTCCATGATGGATCGACAGCTTCGGTTGCCTCTTGGACAGAGACCTGAAATTGGTAAGTCGAAGGGACGAACCATTCCCAGTCATCCGCCCAACAATCATTAGCGTGATCTGGATTGAGATCCACAGGCAACTTGGCACGAGCAATGGGCGATCTAAGGACGTCTCTAAGAGGATCATTCCCAGCCAATCCAGCAGGAGCCTTGATGAACAGGCGCCACTCTGCTACATGTCCGATTTCCAGTTTTAGGAAGGCCGAGGGCGATTCGTAATGGATGGCCCACTTCGAGGTGCGCTGGAAGGTTTGAAACTTGAACTGTTCTTTGAGAGTCGTTTTTACTATGTCAAAATACGTACCACGGAGACTTTCGTCCAGTTTGTATCCACTTCCTAGACTGGAAAGACAGGGTTGCGTGGAGAACTGAAGCTCTGAGGGGAAATGGTGTTTCCAGCGAAGCTCAAATTCGTGAGCGGTAATGCTGCGACTGAATAGTCCAGCCGTATAAGCATGTACAGGCTTGCTCTTGCACCCCGTGCATACGGAATGCGCACATTCTTTACACATAAGTATTTCCTCATCGGTGCTTCCGAATCGACCCTCGCAACGACAGAGTCGAACGCTTTCCAAAGCGTCCTTGCAGAGCCGACCAACAGAGAATTCCGATGACTCAAGGCCTTGATACACTATCGGTCGCAGATCTTCCTCTCCTCGCAGAGAAGAACCGATTTTGGGCGCTGTCGAGAACTTGGAAGTTGACGGTGGACTGGTTTGTTTGAGCATGGGAGACGCCACAATGAGGGCTGCCAATTGCGCTACGCCAACGACGGTCGAACTCATGGCATTACCCGCGAGGTCCTGCAGTTCCCGCATAGTCTCGATTGTGAAAGAAATCTTGTCTAAGGGAAGACCTTGAAGAGCCAGCGTTTCATAGGGGGTCAAGGGACCACCACGATCAGTAAGGTAGAAGATTCCGGAAGGAGTGATGCAAGAACAGATGCCAAATGGCATCTCCTGAGCAAACCTGTCCACATTCTGGCTGAGCTCCATAATTGAAGTCTTAAACATTGGATCATATCCCGGCGTGCCGTTATCGCTGTCTTTTGCGGCGCGGAGAAACCGTATTTCGATGGAATCCCATACTCTTTCGACTTGCTTTGAGAACCACATCTTGTGTGCATTCTCAAAGGTAACGCATGAGCCGCTATCGATCCACTGAGTTATGGGCCGTTGGTTGCCTAGGCGATCCGATGTGCGCGCCTTTTGGTGTCGAATACGGCAGGCATCCCAATTCACTGTCCTCTCTTTGAACTCTTGTCTATACTGCGTTGTGAGTTGGGAGTTGAATTGGTGTACCCGATGGTCGTCTGCCGGTAAAAGAAAATCAGACGCCGGAGCGCTCGCGCGGCGCTTGAAACGTAGCATCAAGTCCTTCCATTTGTTCACAGCCGAGTGCACACTTCCGGGTCCAGGAAACTGCTCCTTGTGGATACAAACCATGTACCCACGAGTGCGGGTGTGCGGTATCCAATAATCCTTGGTATCTACGCGCACGAAATCTGCCGCGTAACCCACCTTCTCTGCACGCTTGATACAATCAAGCCATGGTGCTCCAAAGACGTTCTCCAGGACGATGATTTTAGGCCTCCATTTCTCGGCATAGCTCAGGATAGCTTCGAGTGTATCTCTTGACTCACCCTTATCATGCAGGGTCTTGCCTTTGTTGTTGAGAGCGGAGAAGTCGACACATGAAAACCCAGCGACGAGAAGATCAACGTCTCCAGGGATCGCGACCTTTGCGCCGTACACATTTGTCCTGATATCCGTAAGTACATGCCCCTATATATGTCTCGGGAATTTTCGATACTTACGCTCCGGACTCAAGGGCGTCTTCCTTCGTAAGTTCGCGTATATCCCGGAAGATAATCGGCGGGTGAAAGTTGCGCTCGATGTATGCCTGCTTTTTCGGGACAATCTCCGCACTGAAGACGTGACGAAGGCTCAACGATTTCCCGGCCTGTTGGAGAGCTTCAGACACGAGCTCGAGTGCTAGGACAGGGCTTTCTGTCCCGGAACACATCGTGGCGATACGAAGTTCGTGGCCATTAACAGCCTCCAGCGTCTTGTCGAAACCGTTCTCCATGGCGCGTTCTGTAATATCCTTGAAGATATCCTCGATGTTCGACAAGGGCGGAAGGGTAATGTCAATACCGCGCGACCTAGTAGGCTTCTTGCTGCTAGCCTCTTTCGTCGTGCGTCTTTGAGGTTTTGGAAGAGGGACTTTCGGTTCATCCAAATCCATGGCTTCTGTGTCGTGCTCCTTAGATAAGGTAGCCTCATCTGCACTTGCGTCTGGCTCCGAACTTCTGTTCAGCTCTGGATCGGAATCGAGCTCGTCAGATTGAGGTGAAGCAGAGGCCTCAGGCTCCGCATAGTCCGAGCCCTTGTCATCACCATTTTCTACCAGGTCATCCTCATCAGATGAGGGTACCAATTCGACGTATGAGACCCGACAATTTCGCGCGCGGCGATGCGAAGGCTGTTTAGCGTCATCTGAAGAGTCTTGTAGGGTTGGCAGTGATATGGCAGCAGGTTCTGGGTGGAATGTGACGTCGGACGACTTGGCCTTCTTCGTTCGAACGGGGACTGCGAATGAATAAGCTAATCCGCAGGCATCTGATGACGAGTAATCTTGCTAGCCACTATGGCTAGTCGACATGAAGGTGTGGGTGAGGAAAGGTCGGGGCGATATATGAGAAGCGTGGTACATACTGGCAACGTGAGAGAAGATGCCAATTGGCCCGGGTTGTAATTGCGCCTGAGTACCTGAGCGCTTCTTGGATGTCCTAGCATCACTCGTGCTACTAGCAAGGGTAAGTTCATGTGTGTCGGTGTCGCCGTTGCTCGGATTCATGGTAGAAGACGAGCGTCCTGCATCACGGCGAGGGGCACCGCGCACAAGATATGCGCGAATGTCCGCTTTTGCCATGGCTATTTATGCCGTGGCAAGGACTGTGGGTAAACGAAGGAAGAAAGCGCGTATCAAACAGCTTGTGCCTGGCGTCGAAAGCTGCAATGCCGTAGCATGTTGTTTGGCGTGTGGCGTTTGGCGAAGTGCTGACGCGTGGAGCTGGGCGACGCGCCGACGCGTTTCATGGGCGCTGCCCCCGCGGTGGCCGGAAGAACGGGCCGCGCCGGCGCGGCGAGCTGCTTCTACCTATGGAAGCAGGTGCCTGCCGCGCAGTAGCAGCCTCAGGTCACACGCATTGTACTTACAAGATTCAGACACGCTCGTCCTGAGACCAGCTGGAAGAGCATGAGCGCCCCCACTTCCGATTTGCTGCTACCTAGCGAAGACCGCCTGGGTCCCAAGTTCCGCAAGGGTGGTTCCATCCCGTCACCTGCGGAGAGAAGTGACGTCAGCCTCCTTCAATCCAATGACTGGCGCGACTTTGCTAAAAGCCCCGTCGCGCGACCTTCCCGATGCGGCCTTGAGGAGATTATTCTCGTTGGATGGGCATTTCGGAAGAGGGAGTGGATAGTACTGGTGGATGCAACATGCTTAGTCTCTCCGCTTGAAAGCGGCAGTACGATGTATGTATATATGTATGTATGTATGTATGTATGTATGTATGTATGTATGTATGTATGTATGTATGTATGTACAAAGCACTATCCCCAAACATTCATTGCACAGGCAAATCCCTACATTTCAGAGTATTGAGGTTGAAGAGCCGTTGCAGTTATAGCACGATTCAGGGCCCGTCACTCCGTGGTACAAAGCATTCTACAATTCTTTTATTACAGAAATCCAGTTGAAGGAGTCAGAAACCCCTCTCGCGAGAGTTAACAGTTCTGTCAGGGTCATGTTTGACATGATCTGCAATCAATACACCACAGACGGCGAAAGCGCTGCTCTAGTTCATGGCATCGCCTCGGTTGGCGCATTCATTGATCTGGTAAATCAACCCAGAACCTTGTTCGCCGCGGACACTAACATTCTCGTTAGCAAAGACTACTGGCCAGACGCTCGAAAGAGTCGTACCGTCGACGCCGGTGTTGTCAGGCTCGACATGAGCCTCCTTGACCTTGCCATCTTCGATGACAAGCGCATAACGCTTGCTACGCTCATTGCCAAAGATGGCACGGCTGTCAAAGGAGAGATCCAGGGCCTTGGTGAAGGCACCAGCGGGGTCGGCAATGAAACGGATCTGGGAGGCCGTTAATGGAGGAATACAGCAGGATGCGAGACTGATTCATACGCCACTCTTGCCGGCAGGATCAAGAACATCGCCCCACGCCTTCATTCTGTTGGGCCTAGTGAGTACGACAGCGCTGAAGATTCGGCCGAGAGACAGAGCCTTACACGAAGGGGTCATTGACTGAGACAACGAACACCTGGCCAGCAGCAGCAAGCTTGGGGTGGGAGATGTATCCTGGGACATGGCTCGACGAGCATGCCGGGCCTTCACGCTCCGCGGTCAGCGGCCGGGCACGTCACACAACTCTAAAAAAGCAACTCTTACTGTACGCTGCGGGAACGCCAATGATCTGGGGCGCGATCAAAGAGGTCAGCGAGGCCACGGACGAGGAGACAGCCGGGCAAGACTCACAAGTCCCTTGCCTTTCAGCTGCTTGGCGATGCTGAGCTTGTTGCCGGGGCTGGCCTCCATGAGCTCGACGTCCGGCACTGGGTCGCCCACACGCACATGGGCGCGGGCAGAGGCATGGAACTGGGCGGCGCGGGGGCGCACGAGGCGCGGCAGGGCGGCAGGAATACGACGGGCAGCAAGCATCGTGACAAGGTGTGGAGTGGCGGCGGTGTTGCGAGCACGCAGGCTGGGGACCGTCATGGCGCGCTGGCAGGCGGAGCTCCGCGCGCGCTGCCGGGGCTAAGCGAGGGCAGGCCGGGCAAGGTGCCGCGCGGTGGGACTCAGGACGACGCACGCCGCTGACAGCGGAGGGCCACATCGCTGGAAATTCGATTAAGAGGGGCAATCTGAAATGAAGATCGCAGGCCGTGGCGCCCGCCCGCAGCTCCCGGGAGCGCGGCCGCGAGCTGCTACGCCGCCTCACTGGGCGAATCGGCGCGCTGCAGGCGTCACGGCGTCGCCTCAAACTTTTCAGCGTCGCCGGCGCGCTGCGCGATCAAACCAGCGTGACAGCGGCCGCTCTCTCGACTGCCGCGCCGATCTGCTGGTCAGCCTTGAGTGCCCGCCGCTCCATCGCTCGCAACAAAGGCGCTCGCTCGACGCGCCTTTCCAGAACCAGCTGCCCTCTGCCCGATCAGCTGGCCCACGGCGCTCTCTCCCTTCACGCATCGCCCGCCAAGGCCCGCTGCGTCCCAGCCTGTCGAGTCCTCCCCGCGTCCCAAGCTCGCTCGCCAGAGCTGCCGCGCAGCTGAGGCCGTGTCCATCTGGTAGCGCTCCTCTAGCACCGGCCGCCGCCCGCCAATACCGTCGAGCCTCGCGCCTGCCTTCTCCGAGCCCACCTCATCCCTCTGGACTCCAAGTCCTCGCTCCTCGAGTCCTGCATCCACCGGACCCATCTCGCGTCCCGCGCGCATCCCATCGCATTGCGACACGCCTCAGCCTTTTGAGCCTTATTCCCGTGCCTGCCCGTCCCTGGCCGTCGGGCTCTTGACGTAAACGGCACCCCTGCCTGCGACGGCCCGTCTGCCGCACGACGAGAGTCGCGCCCGCCGAACCCACGCGCGCGCGACCCCATCCAGCGCCATTGCGTCGACACGTCGAACCCGTCTTAGAGCGTTGCCGTATACGCTGGCCCGCTGCGGCTGTCTCCGCGAAGCTCCTACGACCGCCAACGGCGCGCGACCGCATCTGAGCCCGAGACACCATGGACTCCAACCCGACCAGCCAAGGAGGCGCCGGCGGTGGCGGCTCCAATTCGAGCGATTTCGTGAGTGATGCCCACACGCGCACGCGCGCACGCGCGCGCCCTCATGTCCCTGCGATGCGCCCTGCTAACCGCTGAAACAGGTCCGCAAGCTGTACAAGTGCGTCTCCTCCTGAACCCGCTTTCGTCCTCTTGAGTTCGCCCATTGACCATCGCTGCAGGATGCTGGAAAACCCCTCCGACGAAAGCGTTGTGCGATGGGGAAATGAGGGCGACAGTTTTGTTGTTTTGGAGGTAGCCGCCCTCAGTCACGCCTCCGGCGCCAGTACTGACTCCGGCGCAGAACGAAAAGTTTACGAAGCACATCCTGCCTAAGCATTTTAAGCACAGCAACTTCGCCAGTTTCGTCAGACAGCTAAACAAATACGATTTCCACAAAGTCCGGCACAACAATGAGGAGAACGGGCAGTCGCCCTATGGCGCAGGAGTGAGTACAGTCGACGGCTATAACGCAAAACGGTGCTAAGCGCAGCAAAATCAGGCCTGGGAGTTCAAGCACCCGGATTTCAAGATGAACAATAAAGATGCCCTGGATAACATTCGAAGGAAAGCGCCTGCACCGAGGAAGCCCGCCGCCAACCCCGAGGACATGGTCATTCCTACGCAGCAGATGGACATGTTTAACACGCAACTGATGGCAACGCAACAGCAGCTACAGCAGTTGCAGGAGCGCTATAACGAGTTGAGCATCCACCACTCGATGCTTCTCCAGGAATTGATGGGGATGCAGAAGACGATTGTCAACCACGAGCATATCATGCAGAGCGTCATGAGCTTCTTGCATTCGGTCGACGCTCAACGGAGGAGGGACAGCAGACTGGTTAACCCTTTCCCTGGGGACGGTCCTGGAGCGCAAAACGGAAACATGGATCCCGCGAACCAGCAGATGCCATCCATGGAAGATGATGGCCCGGCCTCGCCCCTTCAACATGCCTCGAAACTGCTCAGCGAGACGAACGCAGATGTGATGCTTAACCCGCGGAACTTGGAGCACATGAATGAGCTAGCCATGCGCATGAATGGAACCCTTACCACGCCACCTCCGGATATACTTCGCAATGGCACCCGCCCAGCCAGTCGCAACGCTGCCCCTCATTCGGCGAGCTCTTCCACCTCCATGCGTCTGGGCGACATTGATTCCCTTGTATATCCTGTCGGGCAGAACAACGGCATTGACCCCATGTACAGCGAGCACATCAATAACATCCCTTATCCAATGCCCACGAAAGCGGTCGAAGGCAACAGCAGCAGCACCAGCAGTAGCAACAACAACAACAACACCACCACCACCACCACCACCACCACCACCACCGGCACCGGCAACAACGACCCTAGGTTCCGCGCTGCGGAACACCGCAAGAAGAGCGCTCAAGTCGACCCTGGTTGGATTCGGCAGCCTCAGATCTTGCTGGTTGAAGACGATCACACATGCCGGCGTATTGGAAGCAAATTCCTCTACGCTTTCAATTGCGCCATCGACAGCGCAGTAAGTATTTCCTGAAGCTTGTTAGATCATCTCAAGCTGATTCTTGCCTAGCTGGACGGTTTGGAGGCTGTCAACAAGATGAATCACGGATCAAAGTACGACTTGGTTCTCATGGATATCATCATGCCTAATCTGGATGGAGTGTCTGCTTGCCACTTGATTCGGCAATTCGATTCGACCCCGATCATTGCCATGACATCCAACATTCGTAGCGACGACATTTCGATGTATTTCCAGCACGGTGAGTACATGATGAAACTTTCCAGGAATCTGTCCTAACGTTCGGCAGGTATGAACGACGTCTTGCCAAAGCCTTTCACGAAAGAAGGCCTGCTGCAAATGCTTGAAAAACATCTTGCACACTTGAAGAAGCCAGGTCACGGAATGGATGCCATGGTACCCCCAGCAGTGCAAGCACCTCAACCGCTCCCGCAGAGCTCCAACAGACCCTCTCTCAAAGACGAGGATTCGCCCGCCAAGTCGCCGACAACCGGTAGCAATTGGAACTCACCTAGCCAGATGCCGGGTGTCTCTCCTGTCGGAAGCACCGTTGCTGATGAGTATATGGGTGCTGTTCCCGGTCACCCCGGCCCCTACGGCGTTCCTCCTGGTGCTGCACCTCTACAAGCTGGCATGCCGTACAATACATCCCCTCAATTGGCGATGGGAGCGCGGCAACCGAGTGCGCAACACCGAAGACAGATATCAGAAATTTCTGGAGGAGACGACATGAACACACCGAATAAGCGGCAGCAGCTCTACGCCAACGCGCAGCTTCAGCCCCAAGCCATGAATCCGATGCAAAGGCCACGATAACACTGACGCGGTGTTGGGATTTTTTTTTTCCAAGGATTTTTCAATACGTCAGGCGCAAGGCGGGAAAGGATGCTGGGTGTTCCTCGATGCATCTGGTGTTTTTGTTTCAATTTCTACTCCACCATTTACCCGTCCAGGGCTGCTTCGCTTCAAGCAAGCTCGTTAGGGTTGTGCCGGGGGAGGAGGGAGGAGAGATTTTGCTCTTAGTTGAAGGAGCATATCATCGGAATCTACGATACGGAGAATAAAAAATATAGAGGGGGATACGCAAAGGAGCCGAGCCAGGGCCTTGGGCCGCCGGGAGCGGACGAACGGCAACGGCGTCAACGGAATTGGATATTTCGGGGGGGGGGGGGGGGGGGGGGGGGGGGGGGGGGGGGGGGGGGGGGGGGGGGGGGGGGGGGGGGCGAGTCTCCGGGATCAGGTGCCCATTGTACAATTTCGGCGTTGCTCGTACCAATCGAGGCAGATGATGACAATCTACCATTGCCGTTTTAAATGTGCTGTTCAAGCAAGAGCGGCTTGAGACCGAGCGCATCAGCAAGGCGAGAAGGGCAGGGTCCACTGTATATTCGTGTAGAAGAAAAGTTCAACATGTAGCAACAGTCGAGAGCTGCTTCGAGGGTGCGAAAGGTCTATTTAGAATTGCTTATTTAGAGTTGCTATCCAAGAATGGTAGAAGACGTTGCAAAAGCATTTTGCCGCCTTGCAACAGGTGAGAGGGGTTGTCGTCAGAGCCGGCCACGGAGCGACATCCCCGCGGCAGCAGGACAGCCGCTAGCACAAATTCCGAGTCATGCATGTCCCGCCGCGTTGAGTCAACTCGCGCGTGTAGAGAAAACACCTTCGCGACTCTACAACATCCCCCGCCGACCGTCACGCACCATGGGACCCAAGGCTAAGAAAGGCGCTTCCAACGACCGGCAACGGGCTGCGGAAGAGGAAGTCGAGGATCCTCTGCAGGCCGTGGTGAGTTCCGTCGCTGCAACGAACCACCACTGCGTCATACTAAGCTTGCTGCAGATACTCGCTGATCCTTTCGAGACGCGCTTCCACCCTTTCACCCTCGAACGACCCCGGGTATGTCTGCCTCTCTGCTTTGCAGGCGCACTCATGGACTCTAATGCGCGAACGTGGTAGTGTCTTCTCCCTCTCGCAAACACCCCACTCATCGAATACACCTTCGAATTCCTTGCCAACGCAGGCGTGGAGGAGGTGTTCGTGTGTTGTGGCGCCCACACCGACCTCGTCGAGGAGTACATCCAGTAGGTTACGGAGCTGCCGGAACGAGCGAAGAATTTCGTCAGCGTCGCTGACATGGAGCTGCCAGAAATTCGAAATGGTATTCACCCTCGTCGCCGTTCTCCAAAGTCGAGCTCGTGCGGTCAGCCTCTCACACCATTGGCGATGCCATGCGTGATCTCGACCAGCGCGGATTTCTCGTAGGAGATTTCCTCGTAGTGTACGGCGATGTCATCAGCAACCTGCCGCTCGAAGCGGCGCTTGCGGCGCACAGGGCACGGCGAGCGAAGGACAAGAATGCGATTATGACCATGGTGTTGAGAGAAGCGGGGACTGTTCACCGTACCAAGGCGCAAGAAGCGCGGCCGGTTTTCGTCGTTGATCCGACTAAGGATCGCTGCTTGCACTTTGAGCAGATGCATTCCAGAGAACATTCAGAAAAGCACTTCGTTAGCATCGCGCCGGACTTGCTTGCCGAAAACACAGAGCTCGAGGTTCGCACCGACCTGATCGACTGCGGCATCGACATTTGCACTCCAGACGTCCTGGCGCTGTGGAGTGACAACTTCGATTTCCAGGCTCCACGAAAGGGTTTCCTGCATAGCGTACTGAAAGACTACGAGCTGCACGGCAAGACGATTCATACACACATTGTGGACGATCACTATGCGGCACGCGTGCGGAACCTCCATGCGTACGACTCGGTGAGCCAGGACGTTATTTCTCGGTGGGCCTACCCGCTCTGCCCGGACAGCAATCTTCTCCGTGGCCAGACATACAGATTCCAGAAGGGCAATATCTACAAGGAAGACGGCGTCATCTTGGCACGGTCATGCGTGATCAATCGCGGTACGGTCATCGGCAGGGACAGCAGCATTGGAGACGGCAGTATCGTGTCGAACAGCATTATCGGTCGCATGTGCTACATTGGAAGAAACGTTACCATTGAAGGAGCATACATCTGGGACAACGCAGTAATCGGCGACAACACTATCATCAAAAAGGCTGTTATTGCCAATGAGGCAAGCATTGGCAAGAGATGTATGATCGAACCCGGAGCTCTCGTTTCATATGGTGTGCGGGTAGCAGATGGCGTCACTGTCGACGGTTCGAGCAGAATTACCCGAGCAAAGAGGAAAAGGGAAGAAGGCGAGGATGTCGAGAGGGCGGCGCCCGATTTCAAGGTTGTCGGCGAGAAGGGCGATGGCATCGAATACGTTAACCCAGAGGAGGACGATGTGGACGAGATCGTCGAAGGTCTCGTCCCGAAGAAGTCGAGTAAGTGGTCCAAAGCGAGTGCCGGTGGGCGTGTTGCTGACGTGATGCAGTCTACAACCTTGCGCGCCTTTCTTTGTCTGTTGAGTCAATCTCTACGCTTAATTCCGAATCAGATATTTCGGATGAAGGGCTGCACCATGACAGGTCAAGAGGGGGAAGCTTCGTCTCGATCAATTCCGACACGTCGAGCCATCATGCTGCCAACTTCGACCACGAAGCAGTCGACAGCATGCTTGACTCATTCCGCAAGGGCGACGATTCAGCAAACATCCAGCTGGAGCTGGCGTCTCTCCGCATGACAACAAACGCGTCGGAGCATCAGGTGCGGCGCGCACTTGTCATAGCTCTGGTGCGCCGCATATGCGAGGTCGTCCAGGCCGGACAGGGCATCAAGCAAGCTACAGAGCAGGTTCTCAACCCGCACCAGAGCCTGATCTCCCGGACCATGTTCGACAAGGACACATCGAGCAAAGTCGATCAGGTCGATTTGCTGTTGCTGCTCCAGGCGGACCTAGCGCACCGCAACGACGGAGACAGTATGCTGCTCCATGCATCGATGAAGCTGTACGAGATGGACGTGCTGGAAGAGGAAGCGATTCAGCAGTGGTGGTCGGACTCCAAGTCCAGCGAGAATGAGGCCCTGCAGAAGGTCAGGAGCAAAGCGCAGCAGTTCATTGATTTCCTGGCACAGTCGGACGACGAGAGCAGCGAGGAGGAAGAGGACGATGACGAGGACGAGGAGTGATAGGATAGATAGCTGACCTGTAGACGTGCCGAGGTTCATGCGAACATGCACGTTTGGCGTCTCCAGGGCGCGGCGATAGCGCCGGGCGGCCTGGGGAAAAGGGAAAAAGATAGGATAATGAAAAGGAACGAGTGCGCCAGGCATCGACCGGAAGGTGACTCGCACTGCAGTGTCGCGCAGGGCGGCCCCGGCAATGAGGCCGCCTGCGGGCGCGGTTGCCTAGGTCCGGACGAACACCCGGCTGCCTTAGCGGCTGGCTGTGCCCGTCAATGCTGTCCCGTCATGACCGCCAGCGTGTGCCGACAACCCTCCAGCGCTCCAGCTGACTCCTACCCGGAACATATCCACGAGCCCGCCCTCTTTCGCCTCCCTCCGCCACACGACCAGCACCCCCACTGCAGCCACGCCTTCAGCACACCGCGCGTGCCTGCTGACCACCGCCCTCACCCCGACCCTCCCTTCGACCCAGCGAGCAGCCGATTCCGTCATCACGGCGGACTCGGCTCCTTGACCACCACCCACCACGCCTTCCGCCGTCAAGAAGCGAAAGGCCTCCGAGTCCGACGCCGTACCGACCCTGCCCAGCAAACGCCCGGAGACTGCCTCGACGCGTCTGACCAAGCAGGCTCTCCCAGCCACGCCCCTCACCACAGCCTCGCCCTCGATGGACTCCGACGACGACTTCAACAGCGCGCAGTCGAGCGAGGACGAGTTCATGGTTGACGATGACAGCGACGTGAGCCTAGGGGACGGTATGCCGCTTCCCGCCCCGCAGCCGCCCCGCGAGCTGGTCCACAATGCTAACCCGGTGCCCCGCTTACCGCAGACTCCGATCTCGATGTCGAGGATGCCGACGTTGCCTTCGACTCGCAAGACAAGGACATCAAGCCGAGCAAGAAGTCCTATGAGGTTGACTTCAAGGTATATAGCCCCGGCGACATCCAGGCCTACCAGAACCGCGTCATCGACGAGGTCTCGCAGATCCTCGGCCAGCCCGCAGAGTCGACCGCCATTCTCTTACGATACGCACGATGGAATAAAGAAAGGCTCATCGAGCAGTACATGGACAAGCAGGAAGAGCTGCTCGAGGATGCCGGGCTTGGCGACGATGTCGCGGGAGTTGTGAAGATCACGAAAGCAGGCTCGGACTTCATGTGCGACATTTGCGCCGATGACGACCCTGAGCTGGACACCTTTGCCATGAGGTGCAGCCACAAGTTTTGTGTCCCGTGCTGGAAACAATATCTTTACACCAAGATCAAGGATGAGGGCGAAGCAGCGCGCATTAAATGCCCGGGCTCTGACTGCAACAGAATAGTGGACTCCAAGTCTCTAGAGCTCTTGGTCGCCGAAGATCTCAAAGCTAGGTACGTGTCACTAGATGCGTGCACCGTAGGATGTGCTGGAGATTAACAGCAGTATTGCAGATACCACGTCTTGCTGACCAGGACTTACGTTGACGACAAGGAAAATCTCAAGTGGTGTCCTGCACCCAACTGCGAGTATGCCGTAGACTGTCCGGTGAAATTGAAGGACCTCCTTCGGATTGTGCCTACAGTCGTCTGCGACTGCAAGCACCACTTCTGTTTTGGGTGTTCGCTGAACGATCACCAGCCGGCGCCATGCGCTCTGGTGAAGAAGTGGCTGAAGAAGTGTGAGGACGACTCAGAAACGGCCAACTGGATTTCGGCCAACACCAAGGAATGCCCGAAGTGCCATTCGACGATCGAGAAAAACGGAGGTTGCAATCACATGACTTGCCGAAAGTGTCGACACGAGTTCTGTTGGATGTGTATGGGTGTTTGGTCGGAGCACGGAACCAGCTGGTACAACTGCAACCGCTACGAGGAGAAGAGCGGCCACGAGGCGCGTGACGCGCAGGCAAAGTCGCGCCAGTCCCTCGAGCGCTACTTGCACTACTACAATCGCTATGCGAATCACGAGCAGTCCGCCAAGCTTGACAAGGACATTTACCTCAAGACGGAGAGAAAGATGACGCAGCTTCAAACGTCGTCAGGAATGTCATGGATCGAGGTGCAGTTCCTTGAGCAGGCGTCGCAAGCTCTGCAGCAGTGCCGCCAGACATTGAAGTGGACGTACGCGTTTGCGTACTATCTCGCCCGCAACAACTTGACCGAGATCTTCGAGGACAATCAAAAGGATCTTGAGATGGCTGTCGAGAACCTCAGCGAGATGTTCGAGAAGCCTGTTGACCAGCTCGCTGACCTCAAGGTTGAGATGATGGATAAGACGTCATACTGCAACCGTCGGCGGGTCATCCTTCTCAGCGATACAGCAGATAATCTGAAATCAGGTGAGGGAGGTGCTTGACCCTCGAGTCGGAGAGATGGGCTAACGTTTCGGTGTCATGTAGGCAACTGGGAATTCAACGTGGATCTCTCAGGCTGAGGACATCCCGTTGCTCTGTTTTTCAATATTGATGATGAAGTTTTAGGACACGAATGATGACGATCGAATTTCTGGAGCAACTTCCGGTCATCTGCGTTGCTTCGGAGGCGCCGCCGCTTTCGCAGGCGGCTGGAATGATATCGCCAGAGATTCTGCGTCTTCAACTAGCAACGTTGTCTCTTGTCTGGCCCCATGCAGAACCCAAGACTTCACTCGTAGAGTAAGATGAGCATCTCTGGGGCGGCACGTAACCCGTATCTTTGTATTTGCTTTTTGAAGCGGATTTTGGGCAACGGCGCTTGAGGAGAAAATGGGATGCATGGCAGGAGCCGACGGGAAAGTTCTGCTGGGCAGCATAGCTAGGAAGCTTTCTTTCCATCGCCGCAATGGTATACTTGGTTCAGCATAGTGGAGTTCTTGTATCTTTAGGATGGGGCCAAAAGCGGTCGATAGAGTTTGAATTGTCGCTCGTCTCCCTCCAAGCCCTTAACGGTAGATCAATCAAGCCCATGGTGCGGGGTATTCAATTATCAGACTTGCAAGCACGTGTCAAGCGCGGGGCACTGATGCGTAATGACCAGCTCATTGCTTCATAGGTGTCTGGCAACGGGCGTATGACGCGATGATGTAGCTGCGACGATCACGTGGAAGAAAGAAACCATGCCGGAAACGGAAAATTGGCCTTTCCGGCTGCACCTTCCCGCCCAGCCTAGGCCTGCCGCCTCCACAACCAGATTCGTGTCGACACCTACCTAGGTCTCGGTTTAATATCCCGTTCCACATCCTCTATCCTCTTTCCTCTATGGGCAAAACCCCCGGCCCTGCTATGCAGCACAAAGCAATGCGGCCCGACAAGCATACATTCATGCGCCTACAACAGCAGTTTCAAATCGTCTTGTATCCATGACTTTGCCATGCGTCACCGTGTACCGAGATACTCATGTCGTGGACACAACATCTTGGTGCAACCCCAGAACCATCGCCCACCCTGGCAAAAGCACCGCGGGCGCAATCCCTCAAGAAGCCCTGACCCGCTACCCAGGGCCGTTTGTCCTGGCTGAATCCCAAGGCCATCACTCTAACTCCGTTTCCCTTCCTCTCTTTGTCATCCTTGTGTATACTGGCTTCTCTCGGCTGCAGAGCGTCAGGTACTCTATACCTGTTCGTACGGACCCGGTTGGCCCCCGCTTCTCGCAGTGCTCGCTGTCGTTCCTGTTCCGGGTCCAGGGGCTCACTCGACTCGGAAGAAGTCATCGATATTGCTCGCATATGATGGAGCATCACAAGGCTACGATCGGGTCCTCGTCGACGGACGTGCGGGTGCCGGCATCGCCTCCTGCCGCTCGGGATGCGAAGGCACTGAATGTATGTGGTGCCACAACACGGCCCATCCGCATGCTCACGTTGCTTAGCGCATCTTTAGCTTCCTCCAGCTGTTGTTCCTGTCCTTGGCGTACATGTCGGGGTGGGAATCGCCCATTGGGTGAGTACCCCATCCGGCCAGAGGAGTCCCATTGACCGCCTCCAAGCAATCTGTACACAGTCTTCCACAATGGCGGCCCACAGGTTTTGTTCTGGGGGACCATGGTCGTGTGGATAGGTGCCATGGCGCAGTCGGCTTCTCTCGCCGAGATGTCGTCGATACTGCCCATAGCCGGAGCTCAGTACCATGTACGCCCGTCTCAGGCCAAAGCTCCCCGTAAACATGAGGGCTAATGCCTCTCCGACAGTGGACCGCCGCTTTGGCTCCCCAAAACAGCCGCAAGTTCATCACATGGATGCAAGGTTGGATGCTCCCCACGCAGAAAGCGGCAGCTGCTAACAAGCACAGGGTGGTTGACGTGGTTGGCATGGCTGGCGCTGCTGGCCAGCATCCTCGGTGTCACGGTCAACCTCGTCCAAGGAGTCATCATCATCAACGACCCGGATGTGTCCTTTGAGCCATGGCAGTCGTTTCTCATGATGATGTGCATCCTCTCCACCCTTTATGGCGTCAACGTGTACTGCTTCTGGATCGTACCATGGTTCGAGCTGTTCAGCGGTATCTTCCACATTGTCTTCTTCTTCGTGTACATGGGAGTGCTTCTGAGTTTGACGAAGAACAAGCATTCGGCCGACTTTGTGTTCTTCAGCCGGGTCGACTCGACGACCACGTCAGGATGGGACATAGGGGTGGTCTCATGGCATCTGGGTCTCCTGACTCCTATCTGGACGTTCAGCGGTAGGTGGTTGAACACACGTGTATCTATGTGCGAGGGCTCATCAACCACTTCTCCAGGCTTCGATGCTGCCGTCCATCTCAGCGAGGAAACACGCAAGGCCAAGATGGCGGTGCCTCGTGTGATATTCTGGAGCATTGCTAGCAACGGCGTCTTCGCCATCTGCATGATCGTCACCACCCTTTACTGCGCTGGCGACATCCTCGACACATCACTCAACTCGCCCTTCCCCTTCGTCGCCATCGCCCAGCAAGCCACCGGCTCAACCGTCGGCGCGACGTGGATGGGTGCGGGTCTGGTCTTCATGGCATTCAGCGGCAGCCTCGGCTCCATGGTCTCCGTCTCCCGCCTGACCTGGGCCTGGGCTCGTGACCACGGCTTCGGCATACGCCTGTCCCCCTTCTTCGCCGCTGTTGACGCCCGCCGACGCATCCCAAAGCACGCCGTCGCCCTCGCGTCGGCGGCGACGGTGGTGCTGTCCATCCCGAATATCAAGTCGACCGTCGCCTTCACGGCGTTGACGTCGCTATCGACGCTAACGCTCTACCTGTCGTACGTCGTCGCCATCGGCTGCATGCTGTTCAACCGCTTCTTCGCCGCCCGCTCCGTGCCGCCCGGTCAGTGGAATTTGGGCCGCTGGGGCGCTGCCGTCAACGCGTACGCCGTGGTGCACAGCTTGTACATGGCCTTCTGGCTGCCATGGCCGAGCTCGCGCCCCGCAACCGCCGAGAGCATGAACTGGGCGGGTCCCATCACCGGCTTCGTTCTGCTGGCCTCAACCGCGGCGTATCCGTTTGCGGGGAGGAGATGGAGGGGCGTGGACGAGTTGGTGGTGGAGAAGGTGGTGAGGGAGTCGTAGCGGATGGGATTGCTGCTTTCTTGTGGTGAAGGATAGAACAGCTCCTCGGTCAGCACTATCCACCGGTGCCAAAGCAGGCTATAGATGATTTGACCCATCTGATCCCTGCCAAAAATGGGGGTATTTGGAGCAAATATTCAGACGTAGAATGCGGGTATTAAACTCGTACAAACGCGTCTATGCATAGGATTCCACGACCTACCCATATGGCATCTCCACCG
Organism: Diplodia mutila; assembly: GCA_022560015.1. Taxonomy (NCBI): domain Eukaryota; kingdom Fungi; phylum Ascomycota; class Dothideomycetes; order Botryosphaeriales; family Botryosphaeriaceae; genus Diplodia; species Diplodia mutila. The sequence goes on along the minus strand of JAFISB010000031.1, from coordinate 149,253 downwards.
CTTGGCTTCTTCTGAATTCTGATGTTACAAATGTATCTTTCTTAGTTCTTCATCTTTGGACCAATCAAATGTGCCAGTGGAAGCGCCAGTGGACGTGTCAATGGATCGTGCCGACTGAGGAGATACGTCGTGGGCAACAGTTGCAAGATTCATGCACTTCATCTTAGAAAAGTCCCTGGCCGATATACGAAGAGCAATATGTAAACGAGGACGGGTAAATGTGCTTTCTGATTATGCCAGATCCAACAACGCGGGTCCGCCGCACTTTGCGGTTTCCGTATCGGACATTGCCTTTCCGTTTCATGTGACATGTGAACGCAAAAGATCCTCTTTTACAGTGTTCCGGTACTCCCTCTGCCTCATCATCTATAATCGACAGCAGGTACACGATGCCTCACCGCAGAATCTAGCGTAGCCCCGCGCAACAGATTTGCGTAGGCTCCGAGCCCTCTGGCTTCAACCAATCCTATCCCATCATTCGATTTTGTTACATCGTGCCCCATGTTCTACATACCGCTGGACCCACCTACTAACAGTAATATTAGACGAAACTAAAGTCACATATGAGACGCTATGCAAACCAACTCCATACCTTTGCATCCTAATTTACAGGATGCATTCGAAACATGGGATTCAAGCTACGGAAAGGCCAGCTAGCTAGCTGATGGCCCGGTCCTTCGCAAACAACAGCATGATACGCTCTGCCAATCATAACATCCTCACAGGCCTACTACACGGTCGAGCCCACTTTGATGCGACAATCGACTTCTCGGCTTCTTTTGGGCCAGTGGGCTGTACGATGTCGACTTTGACAGTGCCGCCGCCGTAATGCACGGTCCAATACGGCGATGCAGAAGCTGTAGGTAGCTCGAAGGGCTATCACTTTTGCGAGATTTAGGTGCCGTCGACAGATGGTCCCGCATTCTGAATGAACTTCAGAATGTCGATATTCGTTTTCTGTTCCCTGCGGAAAAGGTGCGGGTCTCCAAATTCTCCATTGACTATTTGGCTTTTAAATCGCAACCTGCCCAGTATGCTTCCAGCCATAGGTTCTGCTACGATACTCCTGCGCTCTTAATGCATCACAACTGCCAAACTCTTCTGCTGTTCCTTTTCACTTGCTTGCAAGAACTCGTCATTCCAAAGATATTTTACACGGTTGAGCTTTTTGCTAAGCTCAGAACGGGGGCAGGTAGAAGGGGTAGCCGCCGTTCTTGATCCTGAAAACGCTAAGAAGGAAGCTGTAAGTCAGGAAAAGCAGACCACCCCAAACAAGAACAGCGGTCTGCTGGGTCTTGGGGTTCGCAATGCGGGGGACCTTGAGGGCGAGCGAGATGGTGGCGAAGGAGAGGACGCCATCTACGATGGTCAGCGTTCTGGCTTGCGCATAGCAACCGCGCCGAACTTACAGAGGGCGGCGACGATCTGGGTCTCCATTCCGAACTGGTTCTGGAAGCCGCCGGCAAAGTAGCTGATGCCGCCCTTGCCGTCACCGGCGACGTAGGGAACCTTTCTGATGTGGTTGAACATGTGGCCGCTGGTGAACAAGAGCACCATGATCAGGCTGAAGGCAGCCCACAGGTTGCGGTTCTGGATGACGGGGAGAATGTAAGGAGCGGCAACGGTGACGAAGGTGATGACGCCGAGAACAGCGGTGGTCACAGAGACGATCTTCAGGTAATTGATGGGGCGGACAATGGGCGGGTGCGGGCCCTCGGGGAGGTTGCGGGAGATCCAGGCGTGGATGCCGTCGGCCGACTGAGGGCTGCACGGAGTCAGCATGCATTGGGACGTGTAGCTTCAATTGATGACATACCCCATGGCAAAGTCAAAGCGCTTGGGCTGGGTGTCAGCGCGGGCATTGGGGCCAGAAGTCGGGTGGAAGAGCAGGAGGACGGGGGCGGTTTGGAGCATGAGCTGGCGAGGGAATCAGTAATTGAAAAGACAGCAGCACGAGCAGCACGCGTACGGATTGGAAGGTGGCTTTTCCATCGACGAAGTCCAAGGTAGCGAAGACGAGGCGGCTCTCGGCGTTCTTGTCGCCCTTGGACCAGCTCTTGGAGAGCAAATTCCACTCGGGCTGGAAGTCCTGGCACATGGCGCAGCCGAAACGAGGCTCGAGGGCCGTCAGCAGCACGGCGACGGCGTAGTCCCTCGGGGCAGAGGTCAATTCATTGAAGGAGGCATCCTCGAGCTGCAGCGGGGCGGACTGGGCGCGGGCGGCGAGGAAGCGGTCCTGGTCGGAGGCCTTTTTGGCGGCCAATGCCGACAGCGGCAGCAAGAGCTGGGTGACGAGCGACAGGAACCGCATGGTGGAGAGCTTTGGAGTTGTTGCTGTCGGCGTCGTCAGCCATGGATGGAACTGGAGCTCAACGTAGCATCATCGGCAAAACGTCGCGTCCGTGCAGGGGTGCGCGCGCGGCCCATTGCCGGGTGAGCGCAGCTTGTTGTGTTTACACCCGCGCGCGCTTCCATCTTCTCCGCACACCACCGCTATCCTTACCGCGCCGCCCACCCCGCCCCGCAACCCGCTGCTCAATCGCCTCGAGAATGGAGGCCCCCGCCGCGACCGACGTGAAAGAGGTCCGTTGCGCCCTCTGCCACCCGCTCCCGCCACGCCATGCCATGCTGACCGCGCCTAGCTGCACCAGGCCCTCCGCACCGTCGAATGCGAGCTGGACCTCGAGCGCAGCCAGCGCATCGTCGAGTCGGTCAACAAGGACGAAGAGATCCGCAGGCTGCGCTTCCAGGTCCTGGTCTTGGAGGACGAGAATGACGCCCTGCAAGACCAACTGCAGGAGGAGGAGCTGCGCTCCGACAAGCTGGAGACCACCCTGGACGACGCCCTCGCCCAGCTGCGCGAGAGGGAGGCCGACATGCACCGCATCTCCAACGAACTGCGCATGAAGGTGCGCGAGGCCGAAAACATGAAGGTGTGTCCGTGCCCGCCAATCCCGCCCGCTCGCGCTTACTCTTGACCAGGCCGAACTCGCTTCCATGGAGACCATGTATACCGACTCCAACAAAGTCTTGACCGAGAAGCTTGCCCTGGCTCGCGAACTTTCTACCTTGAAGCCCGAGCTGGACCACCTAAGGTCGCAGGTCGCCTCGCAGGAGGGTCTCATCTCGGAGAAGCTGTCTTTGCAGCGCCAGCTGAACACCGCCGAAGTCGAGCTCGAAAATGAGAAGCGCGCCGCCCAGCGCGCCCTCGCCCGCTCCGAGAAGCAGAGCGAACGTGATGCTGAGCACCAGAGCCAGATCAACGAGCTCGAGAAGCAGCTGGCCCAGGAGAGGCGCGACCGTGAAAAGGCCGAGAGGGACGCCCAGAAGGTGCAGCGCGACCTTGAGTCCGAGAAGAAGGCTGCAGAGCGCACCCAAAACAAGGAGCAGGAGAAAGCAGAGCAGGACGCCAAAGACAGCGCAAGGGTAGACGAACTCAACAAGGAGCTGAATCAAGGCAAGCGTGAGATGGAGAAGCTCCAGAAAGAAATGGCCAAGGAGAAGCGCGAGCGTGAGAAGGCCGAGAAGGCCATCAGCAAGACGCAGATGGACAACGAAGCCCAGGTCTCACTTGCCACTGAGCGCGCAGAAGCGTACAAGACCAAACTCAAGACCACCAAGGATAAGCTCAAGGAGGCCCAGGTCGAGCTACAAAAGGCTCAACAGGCCGTCACCGCAAGACCCCCTGTCGAAGATATTCCCAACCTCTCAAGGAACCCCCGCAAGCGCATCGCGCAGATAGATCTCGATGCCACTACGCTAGGCACTCCTGGCGACGGAGCGGTTGCGAAGAGATCGCGCACCACCGCTCCGGGCGACAAGTCCACCTTTTCCATCACACCCTTCCTCAACCGTACAGCAAGCGTCGCCCCGTCCAGCCCGATTCAGGAGGAGTCCGAGCACGAGGGGGACAAGACTGAGGAGGTCGTCGCTGCTCAAGCTACACCCACCACGAAATCAAAGAAGGGCAAGAAGGCCGCCGCTCCCAAGTCCAAGCCTCTCGCGCCCGTCTCTACAAACAAGTCGAGCAACAAGCCATCGAAACGCCAAAAGCCCGCTGCACCTTCATTGGAGCAGGTTGCCGAGGAGGGCAGTGAGGAGGACGAGGAAGAACGGGAGAACACACCGCCTCAGCCTCAGCCTGCCAAGCAGAAGGAGAACGAGAAGCCTGCGGGCTCCAAGGCCACGACGGCGCTGAAGCCGAAGGTCAAGCCGGCTGCGAATCAACCCCGCAAGTCGCTCGCCTCATTCCCCGCCTTCAACGACGACGATGAGCCGGCCAAGAAGAAGAAGCGCAAGCTTGGTGGCGGCGATAAAAGCGTTCTCGGCAAAACCACACTCTTCGACATGGATGACGATGACGCTCGTCCTGCTAAGCCCATCCCTGGCCGTGGCATTTTCGCGGCGAGGGCTCTGAACAAGACCATGGGTCTCAAGGGCAAGGGCGCGAAAACGGGAGGCACGCTGACGACTGCGGATGGTTTTACGTTTAGTCCGCTGAAGAAAGATAAGAGGGCCATGAGGGAGGCTTCGTACATGGCATGAAACTAAGTTCTTGTTGTCTTGGATTTGGCGTTTCTCAACAGGGTCGGGGTTGGCTGGTCTTGTAAAACGGAGTTGTATTGTCTGGATTTTGGAACGGACATTGGCTATCTTGTTTATTGTTCAGTTATTTCAATGTTCAAAGTTTTCGAACACTCGCCGTCTGTCCACGTAATGTTCAGGGAACATCTATTCACTGTTAGATCTCGGTGTAGGTGACAGAAGATTTGAGCCCTCTGAGCCCACCGAAGATTCTCTTCCTACATGGTTCCTCATCGGACTGTCCACTGCTTGAACAGACGCTCGCTACCATCCCACTCTCGCAGTGACACAACTTTTCAACCAAGACCGCTATATCCGCCCTCGCAGTGAGCTGTGCGGCTGCACATGTTTTTCCGTCGTCTTTGTCGCCTTCGTCAGCTTCCTGAATTGAATCTGACTTGTTATGGTCACTATGACGACATACAAATATGCCGCAGAAGGAGGGTGAAATAACGCCGGCAACTTTAATCGTAGATGTTTCTGCTTCAGTGGGCCTCATGTATAAGTGAAGCACAACAATGAGGCCGGAAAGATACGCGAGCTGTACATACGTACGGCCCGTCGGCACAGGCGAGAAGGTGATTGAGGAGGATGCGTTGTAGTGACTTTTACACCGCTCTGAAGTTTGGCTCTGCTGGCTTTTACGGCCTGGCTGCAGAGCAGTTTCAATCAAGCCCATCTTGTGCACATCCTGCCACATAGACGGAAAAATCAGCTCAGGATAGACCATCCTCCCCACCCAACCAGTCACAAACGGTCCAGTCTCCAAAGCCCAAAGTGCAATCCATGCAAGTTCATTGCCGACGCCCAGTGCCTTTCTCCACTGACTATCCACCTGATACTGATACGTGTCAATGCAGATTCCAACCGAGCCGGTTGCCCGAGATATCCTTTCATCCGTTCACCAGGTATTCAAGAGCACTGTACGTACCGAACTCAAGGGGCTAGTAGTATACTAGATTCACTTTACAGCAACTCTTGATTGAGGTATATTTACAAAATTTCCTAAAATTTCAACATCGTAGCACAACTACCGCATTGGGTCTGTGGTTTAGTGGTATAATACTCCCTTAGCATCGATCACCCCTGTCGTTCAAGGTGGTTAATTAGTATGGGAGTGGTCCGGGGTTCGGTTAGTAGATTCCACGTTCGAATCTCATTAGTATCAAACTAACATAAATTCAGATTCCCCGCGGATCCAATAGCAACTGGTTCAATTCCGGTATTATATCTTTTTTTTGTCCAATTAATAATCACCTTACACCTCATTCCGTACCTATATATTATAATGTAATATTTTTCCCCTCGGTTACTTATGTTATCTCTAGTGAGCTTTAAGAGCCAACATCTTGAAGTCTTATGCACTACGTAGGTTTCTCATTTATGGATTTTCGTGGCTGCGTAACCAATCACCTTGGCGCGAGACAATCTTTTCATCGGCTCGCCCGTTTCCCCATACATGCTGAGAACAAACGCCACCAGTACATAGTCGCCTCGCTCCATCCACGGCTTTGGTCGCGCTTGTTTGGAGGTTGCGCTTCTTGGCTTTCGTCGGCGCCAGCGGAATCTAATGTCGGCAAGTTAGCACGATGCGTGTGGGCATGGCAGGATAGATGCATCAGAGTTCACCTTTCTCGGAAGCAAACTTCTCCCTCAGGAACCTTTTTCCTGCAGCGGCGAAGACTTCGTCAAGCCCCTCGTCAGGCAGAGAAACCATCAGTGCCACCAGTTCCTCCTGTCCTTGTTTGAGTTGGTTGCGAAGCCAATCGCGGAAGTCCTTGGCTGGTATGATGCTCCGCGTCGGACTAGGCCTGGATGCCACTCAGTAAGCGCGTCATGCATCGCGGCGCCAAATCCCTCTCCGAGCAAGCGCTTCACCGCTGAACATGTGGCTTCCTTCGCCACCTCCTTCGTTGATTGGTGTGCCCTACTCAAAGTGATGAACAGGCCTTCGCCGTCATCATCTGTAAGCTGACGCATCGTTTCCGCAGAAGCATGCTCATCTTCGAGGAACGAAATTATGTACTCCGTGGAGGCAATACTCTGGGATTTGAAATTTTTGGACTTTGCTGCGATGAATGGTTCTCCTCCCAATTCAATCTAGGCCTGAAATGTCTCTTTCAACAGCTCCTCGTGTGTCGCGAGAAGGCCACTGACCGCATTCGAGACTTTTACAGGAGAAAGTGAGGCCGATCTGTACCGGCGCGGATGAGGACAATACGGACACTCGAAGGGTTTCTTGTCCCCTTTGCGTTTCCGTGGATCGGCGGCTCTGTGCATAAGCCGCTGCCACCGCTTGTAGCCAGAGTGGGCGTTCGACTCCATGTGCCTGAGTAGCTTCGCTTCACTGTCCTAGCTGCGATACCTTTCTTTGTCGGGCATCGTCTCGTCCTGGTCGCGTAAGGGACATTCGGAACGAGTCTTGGACACTGTCTATAAAGATTGTCGCGGCTTTCTGGTAGTCGACTTTGACACATGTTAGTATACTCTGCAATGCGATGACCAAGAGACGGTGCGGAATGGAGAAACAAGATTGTCGGCTTGATCGGGAGACTTGACCGTCACCTTAAGTGGACTCGTCGACTGCGGGGTCGGCTCATGGTCGTGATATGCAATGAATGACCAAAGTCACCGTCGCCTTCCAAGCGCATATCGGGCGACCGATGCCGACAAAGCGAACCGACAAGGCCAGGAAGGAATGTAAGAAGTTGAAGACGACAGCTGACAGCGTTGCCAAGGAGCGTGTCGATGCAGGCGAGACCTATACGTCCACCGGTACCGCCGTATGATACAGAGAATCTAAACCCTCAAGCTTATACTTCCTATATGGGTAGTCGAAGCAAATGTCCGGACGGAGATGTGAGATTCAAATCTCTATAAATACGTCCGGACACGGGATTCCACAGCTACGTAATTTTTATCGTGCCGGTGGACGTGCCAGTGGATCGCGCCGACTGAAGAGATAAGGCACGGAAGCTATGATGTGACTATTCATGTAGTGGTTCAAAGGTATCAACAACGGCGCGACCGGGATGCTTGCAGTAAACCGATCGCCATCAGGCACAGCCTTTTTCTTCATGCATCGCCCTGGGGATGTGATGTTTCCAAACCAACCAGTAAATGACTAGTCCCGTGCGAAACTTTCCGGTCATATTGTATATTTACCGAAAGTATAGAGGACCTACTGACTCGAGGCGACGGACCTGCCGGCTTGCCGCCCGCAGGCTTCCGGAGAAGCCGGACTGGAAGCGTTGGTACCTTTACTCGCAAGCTTTCAACCACCCCGTATGAGAGCTTAAAATTCATGCGAGAAATTGGGCGAGTATCTGTTGGGATATAACAACAGAGGGCATCCCGCTGCAATTGTTGAAATCCAACTTCCCCTACAAAAGTCCCAGGTTATCATGATGGTTTCGTGCATAGGACTTCTGCTTCAGTCACTATTGCTGCTCCAGGCGGATGCTACCACCACCCATTCTCAGGAGGATTTCGCAGCGCGGAATCTACGGACCATCCAGGCAATCTACAACCTGACGGTGTGTTCTTCATGCAATACGGCCGGAACCGGAGCTGACACTACCCATAGATCTACCCCAGGAATGCACCAATCATAGCACAGGGTGGTTCGGCTGTACCGCCAGGCCTCTTCGACCCGGAAGCCACGGGTAGGATTACGCCGCTGGGCAACTTCACCGGGTTTGAGGACAGCATCGAGTATTTCTTTGGACTTGCTCCTACGCCGCAGACAAACACTGCAGGTCTCGGTCTGTACGAGGCGGACGTTGTCGCCTTTACCAGCGGCTGCCCCGAGGTGGCAGCAAGCGTTGTGTACCTGAAAGGGGGAGCTGTGAACAATGTTACTGGCGGTCTGCTTCCGGGCTCGCCAACCACCACGCTGAAGCAAGTGGGTTTCCCAACCCATACGAATCGGGTTCCATGTGCTCACCGCCTATCTTGTTAGATTGCGTTTTGGAAATTCGACGCCCAGGGTCTCGTTCAGCAGTACGACGCCTGGATTCCGAACCTGCAGCTCTGGACGCGCGTCGCCAACGGCATCGACTACGAGAACAGGACAATTCAGCAGGGCACAGTCGCCCAGGCACTCTGCCCGACCATCCAGCGGCAGTGCACAGGTAGAGATCAGGTCTACCAGAGTGTGGACGACTGCATCGGCCAGCTGCTGACGAAGCCTTTCGGTACCTTTGACGAGGTCTGGGCGGACAATGTCGTCTGCCGGGTCATCCACGTACTCCTGACGGCGATCAGGCCGGATGTGAGTGTTGCGATGGTTAGGATTCGACAAAGCTAACAGGCGTCAGGTTCACTGCGTTCACGTAGGCCCTACCGGCGGTGGAAAGTGCGTGGATATAGACTACAGGCTGGATTACTTCGACGACGATCGTCTCTTCGGCCTTCCGGAGCCGTTCATCTGCCCGCAGGTGATGGGTTATTGAGACGACACCCATTCAAGTGCAATATCGAATGCCAGGGCATGTTTTCCATGTGATTAGTGTAGAATAATGGAACAGGCCCTTATGTTCTCTTTCTGAGCCTCTTTTTCCCTTTCTTGCTTTCCTTCTGGCTCTTTGCAGCACTCCGTCCTGCTTGAATCCCCGCATCCATGCCATCGTCCGCTTCCTCAATCCCAAAGTCGAAGCCGTGGCTCGCCACGAGAGCCAGCTCCGGGACCTGAAGGTTTCCGTGCTCCCGACCCGACTCCGACAATGTCCACCGATCCGACACGTCGAACAACCTCTTCGAGAGGGTGCTCCTATCGAAGGCGGCAGGCTCCGGCGAGGCGAGCTGCTCGCGAGCCAGATCTCTGGCCGACACCGGCTCATCCTCTTCCGTGACCGGGTTGAGTGCGAGCGGCGAGTGCGCTTTGATGGACTTGCTCAATCTGCGCTGCCGTGCCGAGTCGAGGATGCCGTCCCAGAAGCGGCCGCGCAGCTCCTTGGGCGACGATGGCGAGAGCTCGCCTTCTTGGCTGTGGTCGAGGATGCCGTCGAAGGTCGTAGGCGGCGTGGCAAAAGCGGTGTCGAGCTTGAGAGCGTCTTGATGTAGCGTGGGTTGAGGGTCCTTGTCTTCCTCGGGCGAAGAAGGCAGGATGGGCGACGCCGCCTGCACACCGTGCTGCGAGCCCCAGCGGCATTCGGAAGGGAAGTCACAGCCGTTCCAGCAGTCCTTGATGTGAACGGGCGGGCGAGGCGACAGAAGACCATCGTCGCCCGTGCTAAAGTCCACCATGTTGGCCTTCTCATTGCGTCGCCACTGCCCGAACGCCTTCCACCCCCCGTAGTCGAACTCACTGGCGCACGCCCGGTGCCTCTTCGTCTTCCTGCTCTTCCTCGGGTTGGTGCTGGCGCGCCATGTCTTGACCGTGGTTACGCCAGAGCAGAAGTAGTGCCCGTCGTCCAAACACCGCCTGGTTGTGCCGAGGGGGTAGGTCCGGTGGCAGACATGACATTGCCAGATCCACTTCAGCGCCGGCGAGGGCGGTGGCGTACTGGGAGACGAGAGCTCGCGCTTGTTTCTGTTCGGCGCCAAAGAGGCTGCTTTTGGCGGCAATGCGGGGGGAGTCAGGGGCAGGCGGGGAGAGAAAGCGGAAGGGGGAATGGAAAGATTGGAGGGTTTGAATGGGACGGGCGTTATCGTGAGTGCCTTTGGCATTTTGTCAGGTCTTCTTTCTTGCAGCTTACAAGGTACGAACGACTGGATGCTCGAACAACGAGCGCTTGCTTCTGTGGAAGGAGCGTGTGTGCGAAGACCAGCTTCGCAGGTAGATTCGTCGACTAGCGAGATGCAAAGGAAAGAAAGTAGGGAAAAGCGATGTCCAAGCTCAAGTGTGGTTGTCGGCGGACCGGGGAGATATTAAACACTGTCGGCGGGCGAGAAGGTGGACAAAGAGAAGGCGGTCCTCAATGATGCCTCATTATCCTCTGATGCCACCGGAGCACATAGCCCATCGATTCTTTTGTTCGAAATGAGCCTATGCATAGTAACTTTGCAAAAGACACGATCCCAGGCGGTGTTCTGGCTTTGCCATGAGCTGGTTTCCTTTGTTTGAACGCCCCAGTGCTTGTTACATGAGTACTGGAGGAACAGAGGTTGCCCTTGGCCGCCTCTTGCAGAAGAGACGAGGGTGCTCCTATCTTTGTACATGCAGGCTTAGCACATTGAGAATTGAGCTAGGCAGATATAATGGGGACAGCTCTCCGGGCGTCGTGGGCGTGAGATGCGGAGTTACGGAGCCGGAGAGTGCGACTGGAAGGCTGAAAGGCAAGATTGAAGTGGCACCTCCGGGACAAAGCACCAGGTAAGTGTGCCAAGAGCAACGAGAAAGGATCGCAGCCAGCCACAAGTCGCAAAGTGAACCGTCCCAAAGGCCGCACGTGAAAGTCCGGGGCCGCGAACTTCCATTTGCTGTGACGGTCGAGCATGTGTGCGGAGGATCCCGTCAGCCAGCAGCTTGTCTGTGGTGTGGATGGACCGACTCGGACAACAACCACGTTGTGGGCCAACAACCATGGGCGGCCTATCTCCTGTTCGAGACCTCGCCGAGTCAGTTCACTCCATCTTCCTCCAGATAACAGCCGTTTCCTTATCTATGCACATTATTCACCCCCGGCAACGCCACTACCCGCTCTGCCGGGAAGTTGCGTCACCCCTAGGCCCTCAAGGTTCCAGAAGACCGGCAGCGGGGGAAGAGCATGCGCTGCAGATCCCGGTCCCACCCCGCAAGATCCACTGAGGCGGTGGGCGGTTTGTTAGGCTGCATAACGGGGCGCATTATCTGCAGCGGGCAGCCCACGCACGCACAGGCTCCCGCTTCCACCCCACAACCGGTGATGTCATAAGCCTCTGCCTCTCATTGACTCTTTCAAGAAGTGAAGATAGGAGTGCTTCCCTTGGTATCGTAGGGGGATCGGATCGGTGGTTTACTGGATGATCGCCGACCGAAGTATCAGCAAGCGTGGCGCGGGGGGCTTGGCGTTTGCTTGCTGGCTGGTCCTGATTGAACCACTGGTCGTGGCATCTGGAGCGGAGAGGAAAGTGCGGACTGATAAGGGTTTCCTTGGCGTGCGTGCCTTCAAAATGCTTCTGGCAAGGAAGCTAGCAAGTTGCCCTTCGTTCTAGGCCACAGGTCCGTAGCGCTGACCGTTGGCATGGCCCGGAAAACCATAGAGCCAAACGATAAGCTTGCTAAATCCATGCAGTTGACGAGGGCGCAGCAGGTCAGGTAGCAACACTCCATCTCATGTTCCGCGTATTCGGTGCTCAAATGTATTTTTGCGTGAAGGTGAAAGAAGTTCCATTGTGCCGTCTTTTTTTCTCCAGAAAACTAAGACCGCGAGGAATATATCCGTCAAATCAATCTCTTGGTATCCAACGCCAGTGCTTCGCTCAAATTAAAAAATCGTAAAAGGCCACATACAAATCCAATCCCCGCTCATCTCTGCATTGCACCTTCTGCCTTTTCCTCCATGGTGACGGCATGCCTGTCGCCCGCAATTCCCGTGTGCTCGTGGCCGGAGCTCGTATCGCTAGGCTCCTTGCCCTCGAGCATCTGGCTGTGTTGCTGGATGCCGTGACGCTCGCCCTGAGGGATTTGGTGGTCGGCCGCAGCCGGCTCGTTCTTCGCCGGAGTCCAAGCCAGATAATCGCGACGAACCTCGACATAATCGTACGCGAACTCGCCGAGCTGGTCGTCATCCATACCAAGGAGCTCGGCCTCTTCGGAGGCACGCAGATGCAGGCCGGGGATCTTGTTGATGACGAAGGCGATGAGGACAGAGACGACGAAGGCGTAGCCGGTGACGGCGGCGATGTAGGCGACCTGCTTGCCGAGCTGAACCCACTGGTGGTCGACCCAACCACCAAGGATCCCGGTATTGACACCGTCGAGGCCGATGATGTAACTGGCACCAAACAGACCGTTGAAGAAAAGGCCGATCATGCCAGCAACGCCGTGCTCAGCGAACACATCCATAGCATCATCGATGCGAACCCAGAACTTGACTAGAAAGACGTCAGCAGGCAGTAGCAGTCGAGGGAGGGGCCCGACTCACTCTTGGTGGCAAAGTTGCAAACAATGCCAGTCACGATGCCGAGAACAACACTAGCCCAGGGCGTGATGAAACCCGAGGCAGGTGTGGCTGCGACAAGACCAGAAATGGTTCCCGAGCACCAACCGACCATGGACCACTTGCGAGCAAGCCTCCAGTCGAGAAGAACCCAGGTCATGGCAGCAAACATGGCAGTCAGGTTGGAGTTCCAGCAGGCCATGACAGCACGGAGGTTGGCACCGAAAGCGGAGCCACCGTTGAACCCGAGCCAGCCGAACCAAAGCAGAATGGTGCCGAGAGTGATGAGCGAGACGTTGTGCGGGCGGAAGTTGAGCATCATCCTCTCCTGGCGACGGCCCAAGATCAGTGAGTAGGCCAGAGCAGACATTCCGGAAACAATTTCAACAGGACCTCCACCAGCGTAGTCCAGGCCACCCCAGGCGTAGAACCAGCCGTTGGCATTCCAAGCCCAGCAGGCAACGGGACAGTAGACGAGTGTAGCCCAGACGAAGATGAAGATCATGCAGGGGATCAGACGACCGCGCTCGGCAACGCAGCCGACGACGATGGCGGCGGTGACGGCGCAGAATTGCATCTGGATGAAGGTCAGAAAACGTGCGGCTGCAGGCGGAAGGGGGGTGGGCTGACCTGGTAAAAGGCGTAGAGCAGCTCGGGAATCAGAGGACTGCCGGGGCTAGGAGCACCAAGCGTCCTCATGAGACCGAACTTGTACAGGTCGCCGATGAAGCCATTGGTGGTGTTGGTGCTGAAGGCCAGCGAATAGCCCCAGAAGTACCATTGGAAAGTGATGATGGAGGAGGAGGCCATGCAGGCCCAGACCATGGAGAGCGCCGACTTTCTCCGCGCGAGACCGGAGTAGAGGAAGGCCAGGCCTGGGACCATGATCAACACCATGGCCGAGGCCACGATGATGTAGGCCTGGTCGCCCGACTGGTACCATTGGTTGAGGTTCTCGGTTTCTGCAAACGGGCGTGTCAGTCCAGACAGATCAGCTGGCACGTGCTGCGAGATGACCTACTCGAATCACCACCGATGTCGGTGTTGGTGCCATTGAAGGGCGTGGGCGCGCCGACCCACGAGTAAGACATGACGGCTGCGGTGGAGGGGGACGGGCTCAGGAATGGTGAGGTGGTGAGCTTGAGCTCTGAGACGACGGCCGGCGGGCGGGCTGGGTTGAAGTACAAAAGCTCCGGGTGCTTGTCTGGATCTGCGGGCTAGGGCGGGGCCGGGGTGGTATTTTAACGCGGTGGCCTCGCACGACTCGGTTGTGCCGACGTATTGTGAAAACGTCAAAGTACCCAAGGGTTCGCATCGCCGTCTGCTTATCTCCCCTTGTCGAGCCCGTTGCGGCAAATTAGACGAGAGGCGGCGGGCGCCTCGTGGGGTTTGGCCGGGTGGCTTCGACCACAGATCTGGAGCTCGGGCTGGCTGCTGCGCATCGGCCAACCGTCGATGGGGATCGCTGCGTCTGGATGTCGCCGCGAACAGCTGCTGCTGCGTTTCTGGGCACTGCTCCGCCCTGGCCGCCACGCCTGCCATACGAGTACCACCCCGCCACCACGCCGGCAGCAGCGCTCGAGTCGCCCGCCTGCTGCCCGCCGTCGCCTGCACGCCCCGTCGCCCGCCCGCCCGCGCGCGCTGCGGCAGCCCGCGCTGCTGCGGTGCCGGGGCGGAATAATCGGCTTGGCACGGGATGACGGATGGGCGCCCTGCAGCGGCGCCCTTATCTTCGGCCACGCTGGCGATATGTCATCGCCTTATGCAAGCCGCGACCACACTGGCCAGCAACCACAGGGGCCCCTGCCTGCTCCGGCCTAGCGCGCTTCTGATCGCCGCCAAGAGCGAGCTTGTCAACATCCCAGAGATAAGCCCTCCCGGCCAATCATCATCATCATCACCACCCGCCACTCACTAACGCCCAAGTCGAAGCATCGCCATCGTCTGCGACGACTCGCCGTGTCCTGGCAGCTGGGTCGCCGCGCGCATCCAGGCTGCCTATCCGCAGCGCTGCCGTCCGCGTGGAAGCCGCCCCGATGCAGCCAGCGCGGTGGCCGGGGCGTCTAATTATTCGTGTACAAATACCTTCTGTCTGCTCCGCGCGCCTATCGCCCACCACCCATGCTGCCCATCCGACTCTCCACGCTCGCCTCGTGGGCATCACACGCGGAGAGCTGGCCCCGTCGAGATAGGCGCGAGCCAGCGTGAGCAAATCCCGTGCAGGGTGCGGCTGTGTGCTTTTCCCAACCTCAGTCCTCCCACTATCCCACCCGTCCGCCTCACCATGGTTCCAATCGACATCAAGCTGTTGACCTGCCGGGAGCAGCGCCGCAGACCATCGTCTCAGCTCCGCGGAAGGGCCCAACTGCGTACTTGCTCCAGCAGACCCCCGTTTGCCTGGGATCCTTTACATGGGTGCTTCGCCGACGCCCGCCACCTGTCTCGCAGAACGGGCGTGGAACACGGACACGCTTCGTCACGGCGCCAGGTCCTCCAGCTGCACACACCGCCCTCGCCGAACTTGCTGCGGTGTCAGTAATAGAGCGCGCCCGCGCGTGTCTGCCCGACCATCCAGCGCGGTTTCGACAATCAGCCTGTGGCTAAAAGCACTTGTCAAAGCGTCCGTTCCCACGAAGTTTCCTGGAACAAGAACTCCATGGGGGCAACTTCCGCTCAGGGTCCAGAAGCCTCAATTCGCCATGGTACAGCAAAACCATGGGTGCCCCGAAGTCGGAGTCTCGCTGCGTTGGCTAGATCGGAGCCACCGTGCCGCCACCCAGCCCACCCCTTCAGCCGTTCCCATACGGCAAAACGGTCGTTCGGAACGCTGGCGCCGGCGCTGCCATCTTCCTGCCGATGCCGAAGGCCTGCCGAAGATGGCGACTGATGCTTGGTATCACTAGTCTCAGGTCAGGCCCGCCCACGCCAGCTCCCCGTGCCCAACTGCCTTACGCCCGTGCCTGGCAGCCCGCATTTACGAAATGTATTTGACCGTGTAGCGCCGCAGCGTACCTGTCGTGCATTACCTAGCGCCCGCTTTTGCACGCGGTTTCGCCCGGCCGCCTTCCTGCAAATGCCCATGATGATCACTGAAGATGTCCGGTACCTCCTGCGAGACACTCGGCAAGCAGGCTCCTTGCTTGCCGAGATGCGCCGACATGACCCAAGCATGTACATACCTCCTCCGAGACATCTCCTGCACAGCTTGCCGGTGAAAAATTGAGCACTCTTGTGGAGTTGTCGCTGGGCTGGCCTTCGGCTACTCGCGGACTTTCGAGGAGTCACCCTGGCCCATTTCCAACGTGACGGCGCGTTCCGACACGCGTGGCCCACCGCCATGGGACTGCTCGTGCCGACGATGCCTATTTTGGCGCTTGTGGTGCCATTTATGATCCCAGGCACACCCGCACAGGAGCTCAGTTTCTACTGCGTACACCGCACTGCACAGTGCAGACTGTGCCGTGCATGCCCGAGCGACCAGGGTGTTGAGAGGTGGGCTGCTGCATATAATTGACTTTGGGGGTTGAGAGCTATGCAGAGAAGGTCGCCTAGTCACATGGCTCTGAATCATGTTTCAATGACTAAATATAGATTTGTTCATGTTCCAGAGACTTTGATATCGACTTCCTTGGGGAATAGTAGCTTAAGCTAACACTTCTCGAATCCTGACGCCAGACTCCTTCACCAATGCAACTCTACTCGAAGCTGTGCTCTCTTGCACCCCGCCCCCTGTTTACTCCAGCTTGTCCAAATGTTCCAGGCGTGTCAATACCACCTGCTTGCTCGTCTCCTCGATCTCCCCAGCCAAGAACACTTCGTCAAGAATCGCGTAGACCTGTCGTGATCATCTCGTCAGCCTCGCCATCGCACGAATACCAGTTTGCGAATCAATTCCATGTCCACTGTTCCTCGCAATCGATGCATGCGAATGCTTGCGCCGAATTGTGCCCCTATCTTGACCGCTGTAGAGCTCGTGTCAACCAACCTTATAGAAATTGAACACCAGATCCAATTCGCAGACGTTCCCGAAGAACGCGTCCAGCACCTCGACGAAAAAGTGGATGGCCTCGAGGTAGGCGAGCTCGTTGTCGTTGGTGTCGACGCATGCACAGAAGAACAGCCCTGCGTATCGGCGATACACAATCTTGGATGTATTCCGGAACTCGACAAAGTTGGACTGGTGCTTTTGGTCGCGCGGCGCAATCAGGCGGTGGATCTGGCGTAAAAGTTAGGCGTCAGAGATTCGTCGCAAGATCGGACGACAGATGGGCAGTCCAGGGAATGGGCCGGGTGGAAGCGACGGGCGGGGCGGAATGGGGACGGACTTCGCCTTTTAATTTGACTTTTTCTTCATCCTGGACGGTAGATGCGAGCTTAGCGGATGCGGGTGATGCGGTGGAGCAGCGAGTGCAGTGGAGAAGGGGAGCTTACGCTGTACGGCGCATACCACTTTGCCAGGCGGGTCTTGCCCCTGCGGGCGAGCGACAAGCAAGCATTAGCATTGCGGAAGCGAAGGGATACGGGAAGTTGAACGGTCGCTCACTGCCGGTTTTGGATGAGGATGAAGGACAAGACCATGTTGGCGGCCGATGTGGAGGTGTGGTGGTTTCTGACGCAGGCCTCCCTCTCCGTCGGCGGAAACGGCCAGGGTGATGCGATCGGCGGGGATGCAACGCCCGGGCGCCGCGCCCGCCTGCGTCGGGGGTTTCTGTCGCCCGCCGAACTCTCAGCCCTAGAATGTTGTGGCCGCGCCGCTGGCCTCACCACGTCGCGCTCACACTTTTGACACTCCACGTTGGCCATGATGATTATTAGACCAGAACTTACCTCACAGTCACATCCACTCATTGTTTTGCACATTGCGATCTCTAGAGATATACATGCTCTGAAAATTAATAGTTGCACTTGGACGTTTCCACCAGAGCTCATTAGCATTGAAGCCTCAGTTGTATCGGCCATGACCATCTGAATGCGTAATAAGTAGTAGTATGCAGTCATCCCCTACGCAGGAAGGGACAATAAGGTTACTCAAGGCTAGATATATTCTGAGACACGCTTCGACTCATTTCTCCGCACACCTTTTCATGTATGAATCGAGCCTTCGGCTCCCGTTGAGGGACATCTCAAGCAGGGTCCAGTTCTTTCCACATGTGAACAGATGATACAAGGGTCTGTAGAACAGCCTCTCACTCGCATAAAACCCCCGCTTGCTCTTTCTTTCCTTCCTCTTCTTCTTCTTCTGCTTTCATCATAACACTACCGCCTCACTATCACCAAAGGCAGACCACATAATCCCGAGTAAGAAACAAGATCAACGCCATCTTTGCTTAAAGCTAACGCGACTCGCAGTCTCATACCATGGCCGACGACAAAGCTGCAGCTGGATGGGCCGATGAGACGAAGGTGAGTTCTGCCTGTGGGTACGCCGACATGAATACGCACTCCACTTACTCGGATCGCAGATGGTGTTTCTCCTCCACCTATTTGATAGCGGTGCTGCTACGATCGACTGGAGCAACGCTACCCTCCCTCCGGGCAAGAAGATGGCAGCTGTTAAGATGATGATGAGGCGGCTTGCGGATTCCTAGAGGCCGCAGCTCGACAACCTGAGCGCTGGCGGTGAAGCCAGCGACGAGACCGACAACGCCAAGCCAGCCAAAGCTCCATCGAAGAAGGCGGGCCCTAAGGGCAAGGCAAGCGCCAAAGATGCGGAGGCGGCGGCCAAGAGTGACAGCGAGCAGTATGACGACGACGAGGAGGTTGGTCAGGATGGTGGCAAAATGGCAGCTACCACGATAAAGACCAGGTCCCGCGCCCCGCGCATGAAGGCCACGAACTCGAAGAATGAGGATAATGACGGCGGCGGCAAGCGTGGCAGGAAGAAGACGCGTGACTGCTGATCTCCGGGTTATCACGAAGGAAGGGATGGCAGAAGGGGAAGAACTTGAAGGAAAAAAGTGGTCGACAGAAGCTGCACCTGCGCTTGAAGGCGCCGGCGGAGTATGGAGTATGCTACGGCTTGCTGAAGCGGGCATTTCCTCCACCAGATAGCACGGAAGATAGGGGTGGGCATGTAGATGGGCTTGCTGACAGACATTATTCTGAGGTGCAACGGTGCAGGTAGCTGACAGGGAGCATGCAAATCAACGTGGGTGCGGAGCGGGTGACGTGCAGACGAATTGGCAGTGACGTTGTCGTGCGCTCGGGCGGGCGCGCGGGCCAATGACCGGCGCTGGTCGCATGGCGGCCCTGAAATTTGAATGCACAAGTCAACACCTTGACGCTCCTCATCGCGCAGAGCCCCATCCACACGAGCCCGCCGCCCTGACGAGTTGCAGTGGGTGTTGAGCTGCCAATCCCTCCCGTCGAATGCGTGCTGGCCCTCTGCCCGCCCGCCTGTGCCGCTCCTTAATTGGCTCTCCAACGCTGCACCTGCGCCTTCCCCGGTCGCTGCTGTATCTCCGTCCTTGGAGCACTCTCTTGCTTGTGCCGCGACAGCCACTCACCTCCCGTGCTGTCCCTACCCCCGACCTCTTGTCTGCGCCCATTGCGCGACGCGCATTAAGCTGCTTCCATCAGTCCAATCCGCATCCGCACCGCGCCCCCGCCGTCGACATGGACCGCAAGAGCCACGACACCCGCAGCAAGCGCAAGCAGCCCCCCACACCCTCCAACGACCGTCCCATGAAGCAGCGCCGTCCTGAGTGTGATGCCCAAGCACAGCCTGGACAAGAAGAAGCCGCCATGAATGGCGCCAACGGCACCCAGTCCAATGGCATGGACGTAGACTACGATTCAGACGACATGCGCTCCGTCACCCACATCGGCGCATCTGGCGATACGGTTGAGTGGCAGCGCACCATTGAGAAGGTCGTCAAGAATGTCGTCTCCATCCACTTTTGCCAGACGGCTGCCTTTGACACCGACTCAGCCTTGGCCAGCGAAGCTACCGGCTTCGTTGTCGATGCCAAGCGGGGCTACATTCTTACAAACAGAGTAGGCACCTCACTCTCAGATATATTGGGCAGGGCTGATGGTATTGCAGCATGTAGTCGGCGCCGGCCCATTTTGGGGATACGTCATCTTCGACAACCACGAGGAGGTATGTCACACAAGACTGGACATCTCGCCACGACGTACGGACTGACTTTCCCTTAGGTCGACGTTCACCCAGTCTACCGCGATCCTGTACATGACTTCGGCCTCCTCAAATACGACCCCAAGGCTGTAAAGTACATGGACTTGTCGGCGTTGGAGCTCAGGCCGGACCTTGCCCGCGTTGGAGAGGAGATCAGGGTTGTTGGCAACGATGCCGGCGAGAAGCTTAGCATCCTTTCTGGTGTTATCAGCCGTCTGGATCGCAATGCTCCCGAGTATGGAGAAGGCTACAGCGACTTCAACACAAACTACATTCAGGCTGCTGCTGCTGCCAGTGGCGGCAGTTCCGGCAGTCCCGTTGTGAACCGTGACGGTGCGGCTGTGGCTCTTCAAGCTGGCGGTCGAGCTGACGGAGCTGCGACCGACTACTTCCTCCCGCTGGACCGTCCGCTCCGTGCTCTGCAGTGTGTCCAGAACGGCGAGCCTGTGACACGTGGTACCATCCAGACCCAATGGATCCTGAAGCCATTTGACGAATGTCGCCGGCTGGGCTTGACTGCCAACTGGGAAGATGCACTTCGAAAGCAGTTTCCCAAAGAGACGTGTCTTCTGGTTGCTGAAGTCATTCTTCCGAATGGACCTGCGGATGCCAAGATCCAGGAGGGTGATATCATGATCAAGGCGAACGGCGAGCTCATCACTCAGTTTATCCGCCTTGACGACACCCTCGATTCCAGTGTTGGCGGGACGATCAAGCTCTTAATCCAGCGCCAGGGCGTGGACATGGAAGTGGAGGTATCCGTCGAAGATCTCCATGCCATCACCCCGGACCGCTTCGTTTCGGCAGCTGGTGCCTCGTTTCACGAGCTTTCGTACCAGCAGGCTAGGCTGTATGCCATTTCTACCAAGGGCATGGGTGTGTTCGTCTGCGAGGCAGCCGGATCCTTCCGATTTGAAGGTAGCGAGTATGGTTGGTTGGTGCAGTCAGTTGACCACAAGGAAACTCCGAATCTCGATACCTTCGTCAAAGTCATGAAAGAGATCCCTGGTACGTCATCTTTTCCCGTCGCATTTTAGTGTTCCCAGCGCTCATGTTTCCACCAGATCGCAGCAGGGTTGTTGTCACCTACAAACATATCCGCGACCTGCACACCTTAAACACTAGCGTTTTGACAATCGATCGCCATTGGCACGACAAGATGAAATTGGCTAGGCGAAACGATACTACCGGTCTGTGGGACTTCTCGGATCTTGCAGACCGTATCCCACCCAAGCTGCGCGAGCCTCAGCGCGCAAACTTCATCCGGATGGACCACGCTCAGCACCCGCAAGCAGTAGATATCGTGAGGAGCTTCGTGCGGATAGCTTCATCGATGCCACTGAAGCTCGACGGGTTCCCCAGGTCTAGGAAAGTCGGCTATGGACTTGTCGTGGATGCTGAAAAGGGTCTTGTGCTCGTCTCCCGTGCAATCGTCCCGTACGACCTGTGCGATATTCAAATCACCATCGCCGATTCAATAGTTGTTGAAGGGAAGCCGGTGTTCCTTCACCCTCTCCAGAACTACGCTATTGTCAAGTACGACCCTTCACTCGTCCAAGCTCCGGTAAAGACGGCCAAACTCTCGGACAAGTTCATCAAGCAGGGCGAGGACACCATCTTCTTTGGCTTCAATCAGAATCTGCGCCCTGTCGTGGCCAAGACAGTCGTCACAGATATCACGACGGTTGCAATTCCTGCAAGTGCCGCTACCCCACGCTACCGTGCCATCAACCTGGACGCCGTCACTGTGGACACAAACTTGGCCGGACAGTGCGGAAGCGGCGTGCTAATCGCCGAGGATGGTACTGTTCAAGCCATCTGGCTGACATATCTTGGTGAGCGCTCGTCTCACAGCGGCAAAGACATGGAGTACCATCTTGGTCTATCAACGCCCATGGTTGAGCCGGTACTGCGCCAACTGCGCAACGGAGTCCAGCCCAAGCTACGCATTCTCAATGTTGAGATGCACACCGTCCAGATGGACAAGGCCCGGATCATGGGGGTTTCGGAGGGTACGTGGTATTTTACCCACCACTGAGAATATGTTTGCTAACATGTCCTAGAATGGATTCAACGTGTAGAACACGAGGATCCCGAACGCCACCAGCTTTTTATGGTGCGTAAAGTTGACTCTGGACACGAGGGTGGCTTGCTCGAGGGCGACGTCATTTTGTCATTCAATGGGAAGCTCATCACCCGCGTTTCCGATCTCGACATTATGTACGACAATGAGGTTCTCGATGCCGTCATCATTCGGAAGCAGAAGGAGATCAGCATCAAGGTACCCACCGTGCCAACCGAGGATCTCGAGACCGACCGTGCCGTCTTATTCTGCGGTGCTATTCTGCACCGCCCGCACCACGCAGTCCGCCAGCAGATCAGCAAGGTTCATTCCGACATTTACGTCTCTGGTCGGATGCGTGGCTCTCCTGCTTGTGCTTACGGCCTTGCGCCGACCAACTTCTTGACCCATGTCAATGGAGTGCCGACGCCTGACTTGTGTTCATTCTTGCGCGAGGTCAAGAAGATCCCGGATAACACGTACTTCCGCTTGAAGGTTATGACATTCGACAACGTGCCGTGGGTCGCAACCATGAAGAAGAACGAGCATTATTTCCCGACGATCGAGTTCCTCAAGGACGAAACGGAGGAGTTGCGCTGGAAGCGTATCGTGCATGAGTGTGAGGAAGGGGGCGCGAAGGAGATGATGAGTGTAGCTACAGACACTGCTGCCGCAGAGGAGGGAGCGGAAATCCCGGAGAGATTGAAGTAGAATTGCAAGCATATACAACGGAGGGGGATTTCTGGATGACTACTGGTAGTTTGACTGCAGCAAAATGGCGGGTTAATTGTTTCTCTGTCTTAGACCGGCGTGGAATGGCATATTAAAAAAAAAAGCATAACCTGGCGTATTTCAGGGAAGTGGGAGGAAATAGGGGAGAGTGTTCCTTGCAGGGCAACGCTTTGATGGTTGAGGAATCAAACCTAGAAGCTCAATTTACAGTTGCATTGAAGAAGAAGATCGTAATCAACCAAAAGCACTCTAAATACCTTGCCTTCGTGGATGGGGTCATGCAGGCACAGGCATAAGATAGAGAGGTCAGGGGGATGTGTGCAGGAGGGGGCTTTTTATCTGTGAAACGTACATCTTCAAAGCAGTCAGTCGTGGCCGTCAAACAAGCATTGTCAGGGCTCGATGGACGCTGTGCTCTCTTCTTCATACATCGAGTGAGAAGCCCCAAAGCACTGACAGGACTATAGGTGATTAAAGAACTTGGCACTCTCGACCTTATTCCGACGAAGATAGTAGTTGAATCCAGTGTCTGGACGTGAATGTAGATTTTAAATGTGAACAAATGCGTCTAGATATTGGATTCAACTACCTACGTAACTTGGGATACAATGTCTTTGCCGGAATAAGGTCGAGAGTGTCAAGTTCTTTTATCACCCACTAACCTGCGTGGTGCCTATAGCAGCATCCTCAACATTGTCATCGTCTCGATAGCAGTCCTATCGTCTGCTGCTTCGCCGCTCCTAGGCTGGCGTATATCCAGTGATGGCGCTGAAAATGAAGAGCGCTGCGCTGCCGGCTGTCTTTCTCTCAGATAGTATCGACGGCGGGAGCCAAATCGTCGTAGTGAAGTGGGAAGGAGCAGCGTGATAAGGATGACCAGGCAAGAAGTGCCGACAACGAACTGGTTTCTCTTCCCATCAGCCCGCTGCCCTCCACTCTTGCGACCGGACAAGCGGCGGAGGCTGATTGTCAACAGCGAGCCGCAGGCTGGGAAATCCGACGCGATGTATCATTGCTCTCTCGTCCAGGGCACTGGAAGGCAGCGAGGCTAGGGACGTGGATTGGGAGGGAGGTGGGAGGCTGGATGCCCTTCGTTCCCCATGCATGTCACACGCCAACGCTCCCCAGGTCTTCTGCGACATCAGACGCCCATCAGGAGACTTTGCGTGCGGGTTCCACCAATCGCTGGCCGATTCCGCAGATGGTTTCAGAGAGAGCAGGAAAGCCAATTTTGCATGTGCAGCAGTGACTGCGCATGATGCACGTCAGCATTGAACGGTCTGGGTTCTGGGTCCAACAGCCCTGCCTCTCCTCTCCACGCGCATTCGGCAGGGGCTCTGGCGGAGCTATCTCCCCCATCCTCCCCCATCCGCATCCATCCGCATGGGCTGCCGCATTGGACGTGCCACCGAGGGGCCAAAGTCCAGAGCGGATCTCACCACACTCGACGAAGAAGGCCAGGGACACCTCCGAACGGGGCCGTGGCCGGCACGTGAAGATAACGATACTCCGCACTCACGCCCCCCCAGAAGAGCGCAAAGGCGGGGTTATCAGCTGAGGCTTCACTCCACCCTGGCCCCACCGTCAGTCAACCACGAACAAACCCCGAAACATCCAGCACCCGTCACCCGCAAGCGCCCTCCCCTCTCGGTGCGCCTTTCCGCATCCGCCGTAGTCTGGCGAGGAGTAGATGGCAACGCACCGGGGGCGTACAGGAGATGGGGGGAAAGGTACGCGGAATGTACCCCGCCACAGGCCAACAATAATCCTACCGAACATGGCACCTTGATTGCCCCACAGCCACGCTTGCCAAAGAGGAGCCCGGTGCCGATCAGAGAGCCTGGCTGGGCACTGGGCCCCGGTGTAGCAGTGAACCCCACGAGCTGGAGATGGGAAAAGACCGCAACCATGGCGGAGAGAAATGCTGCACCCATTGTCGAGAGTTAAAAATAAACGCAGGGGCGATTGTTGATTGCGCCAACGCACTATGAGCCCCGGGTGCTATCTGTCTGCCTGAACTTGCCTTTTATCTCACCTAGCCTAGCCGCCGGCCGTTGGCTTGCCTATACGAATAACTCCGCTTCGCCCAGCCCTCCATCCAGCGTACAGGAGCCGCCACTGGGGCATTCGCGGCCAAAGCCGGCCGTAAAGGGAAGGGGGGGAGGCAAAAGACGGGACATGGACAGCGTTCTAGGTTGTTCCAACTAGCGACGGGCTGTGCCCGGCAACTCGCCGTGGGGAGGCTCGGGGATGCTGGGGATACGGTCGAAGACGTGGTTGGTTGGCCGTGGTGGGTAGTGGCTGCTGGAGGTGCGGGGTGGGCCAAGATGGCCCTCGTCTAGGGTTGGCCGGTGAGGGTGCCGGCAGGACGCGATGATCGTCGCCAGGCCCTTTGGATTTAGTGCTGAAGACGGTAAGGGAGAGGGCAGCCAGCAAAGCGAGGACTGGCGCCCGCGGCTCAACGAGGGTTCGTTAGGTGGTCCTGGGGGCATGAGCTGGCGCATGCCGCGAGTCAAGATTGCGTGATGCGCTCGGAAACTGGAGTAGCCGCCCGCTCGGCGCAGCCCTGGTTTCGATGACACATTTGAGCGAGAAAGGAGGCAATTGGGTGATGGACATGGTGTCGATTAGACGGACTGCAAACTACAAAGCAGAGAGCACGTATGCAAGAAGTGAAATGCGCAAGCCGGTGGCGCCTGGTATCATAGAAGCAAAAGAAAAAGGTGCAAACCGCGATGCCTCTGTGAGACGCCAAGCCCAGTATAGTACAGCGCTGAATCCCAACGCCTCCCAGGCTCCATGGCACATGCCCGGAAGAGTCGTGGACAGACACTCGCAACTCCAAAAGAAAAACCTCAAACTGTCAAACTTTTCCGTCCCGTGTTTCCCAGTTCAATGGGTTACCGGAGCCCCGTCCTTGCAGGCCCGGATTCAGAAATGCTCGGCGATGCTCTCGAGCACTTCTCGGTCAACGCTGCTCCGTCTCCTGCGCTGACGTCGCATTTCCATCTCAGTCTCCATGAGGCGTCCTTGCACCCACATGCGGAAGCGCTCATCGTGCTTCACGCCGTCCGTGTTGAGAAGCTCGGTTAGGACAGCTTTGACCTGCTTGTTGACGTCATACAGCTGGCTGTCCTCCGGCACAGGCTGGCCGGCGCGGACGGCATGGTGTGAAGCATGAGAGGATTGCACGACACCCGGCATGTCGGGGGTTGGCGATGAACTGGCAGCGCTAGAGGGAGCAGCCGTGTGGTGAGGGGTTGCTGGAGTCTGAGAGGGCGAGTGTGTCGGACTGTACTGCGTCGAGAAGTCCGATGAAAAGGACGAGCGAGGAGAGTATGATGGCTCGTGGGTGATGGTGGGTGTTGAGGGCGGGATCTGCAGCGTCAGGCGCTGGCGGAGAGTCTCCTGCTGGGTGGAGAGCAGCAGATAGCGGTGGTAGGGGTCGTTCTGCGGCGGGTCAGCGGGGAGCTGGGTGCGAGAGAGGTGCGGCGTGCTTACGCTGCTGGAGCCACGGCGAGACTGTGGGGCCATTGCGACAAGAGGATCCAGGTGGGTGAGTAACGCAGTCATGGACAGCCACTATGGGGGGTTGGTGGTGGACGAAGCGGAAGTCGCAGCAAGGCGGGTTGGACAGGCTGATATATGGCGCAGCGGTAGTGGTGCGAGGATTGAGCATGCACGAGCGACACGAAGCCGGGGGCGAGAATTGTCGGGGAGAGCTGGTGCTATGTATATCGGCGGTGATAATGTGATAGGCTGGCGGCAGCAGGGGTGCGTTGGCTGGAAGCTGCAGGACGCGCTGGGGCGCTAGTGGAGGCGGCGGGGTGGGTGGTAGCGTTGTCGAGCGGGACGGGCTGCAGTGCTAGCTGGGGCGTGCCACAAGGCTGGAGCTGTGCGTCTTTGACCGCGCGCAACTCCCAGGGGCGCGCGGGCTATTTGAGCTGGCCTGCCGCTTCACCTCCCAGCGGTTTTTTTTCTCCGGGGCCCCGGGACGGCGGCGCCAGAGATACATTAACGCGATGACGTGCGACGTGCGAACGGGGCAGGCGGCACGTAGGGATGAAGTAACAGGCGCGAATCAGAGGGCCGGTCCGCGCTGCCTCACCTGCCCCGAGCGCCGCATAGACAACTGCATCGCCCGCAACCACACCACCCCCCGGCCAGCCTCTCCAATCCACGCCCGCTCCGCTCATTCCAGCGCCAACCAGCTCCGCCCATGACCTCACACCCGCCGAGACCCTTCCGTGCGTCGAGCTACGTCGCCCCGGCCGCCAGTGTGCGCCCGATCCTGGATCCTAAGGCCAAGCAAACGCTCCATCCTGGGACCCGCCGAAAATGCTGATCATCGGCAGCCTGGGTCCGATCTTCAGGTTGATTGAGCCGCTGCAGACAAGGTCCTTCCGAGCGTTTCACGCCGCCCTAAGCCTGCCACCTCTTGCCGTCATTCCCGCCGTTTCGCTTGCTCCGACCCAGGGTGGAGGCGCCAGGCAAAAGGATCAACGGCAGCGAGACGGGCGCTGGCGATTGAGCAACAACAGGCGCCTGACCAACGCTTGTTGAACTTGCCGCTTCGGGCCCTTTGGAAGCTTGAGTCGCCCCTCACAAGGCCCGAAAGCGGCTTACTGGTTGGCTGATCATGCTGCTTTCAGCTGGTCGGATGGGCTCCAGCACGTTGATCCGACTCGGGACTCGTCAGCGTGCCTGTCAATCACGCTTCGAGAACAAGCAGTCGGTTCGTGCATTGCATGCTGCTGTGTTTCCCACCCACCCCGACGCCCAACACACACGACCGCAGTCCTTTTCCCGTCGTCCTCCGATCGTCAACCCAGCCTTGCTGCCTTCGCTCTCAAGCGCCTTTGTTTCAACACGGATTGCACCTGCCAAGGAAGCTGGACTGACACGCTTCTGATCCCACATCGCCTCTGCCGCCGCCCGAGTCGGAACACCCTGCTGACCTGTAGGACCATGACGTCGATGGGCGCAATCAAGAGTCCGCGTGGCGTGAGCTCGCCAGAGACGGCGACAACAAGCCACAGAACCTTGTATTGGACGCAGAGCCGCGTTTGATCGCCTTCAAGGGCAACGTCTGGAGAACTCAGGGAAGCTGCAGCTAAATCGCAAATTGTCCTGCGGGGTTGCGACAACACCGCGCAGGTGTAGCCCAGTACGGAAAGATGGTAGACAATCTCGCTGCCGCAGATCCCCTACATGTCCATGATCGTCGACATGATCTCATGTGGCGTTGGTGCAGAACCTCAACACCAGCTCATCGAGCGATCTACCATCGCTCGAGCCCAGCCGTCTGTGCCCTTCCCGAGAACGACGCCCGACGCCCTACATGGGCCAGGATCTTTGTCCTTGGAATTTTTTTTTCCGTGCCTGCTCTTTTTGGTCGTGTGGTCCGATGTCATGCGTCGGAGGGGGCACTAGATCGAATACTGCTGCCGCTGAGCCGTTGACCATCAACTTACTGGCTGTGCCGTATGATGACGTGGAGGTAAGAGGGGTCGGAATCATCCCCTGGTGCACAGAAAGAGAGACGAGTCGGGGACATCATGGTCTTTCTTGTTCGCTCGGGCTGGATGTCTCAGGTACTGAGACTCGCGTCCGTGTCGCCATCCAGTGCAATCATGATAGAAGATCTGAGGTCTGGTGTTGAGGCCAGGTTTTTGTCCAAATGCCTTGGAAATCATGCGAATCGGGATTACCATGGAGGGATCTCTCGTTTCGGACACCCAGACCGGCACACAATCACGGGCTCGCGAATGGTACGCGATGACTGAAAGGCGTGTGGCACGTCCTGCTGGCCCAGAATATTCGGCGGCGTTGGGAGAGAATGACACGTGAGTCGATGGGCCAGGGCATTAATGGCTTGCTGGGGACACGTCGGACCCGCCTTCCTGCTCTTTCCGCCGCTCACTCCAAAAGCCCTTTCCGTAGCTCACCAGTATCTCGTCACCTTTGGCGATGCCCTTGGCTCTCTTTCCGCTCTTTCCTGCGCTCAGGACGAAGACACCCATGCGTTTCTCCAATCGGCTTTGGCCCACGTCCACCCACAGCTCGCGGAACTCGGCGTTGGGCCCGGGTGGGCCTACGCCACGATAGTCGTTGATGAAGCGGGCCTCGTTGCCGATGCGCGTGGCGTCAACGCCGATTCCCAGCTCACGGTCCAGGGACAGGTCATAGTCAGATGCGGGATCGGCGTCTGTGCGGGTGTGAACAAGGCCCAAGTATAGGATAATAAAGGTATCGGGGGCGAGATGCTGGGAGGCGAAGAGCCCGTGCTGGCGATGCGCGGGGTGCGATGGGTCACTGATCTTGGTGATGCGGACCAGGTGCGACGGTGCAGGCGGGGGCGGAACGGGCGTTGCCAGCGGGGGCGCAGTGTGAAGCTGGCTGACTACATCCGCGGTGCACTCTCTAGAGTAAAGCGGGGCAAGGATGTAGGTGATGGCTGGCGGCCATCCCTTTGGAGCGCCAGACTTTGGCGGACGCATGCTTCGCGACTGACTTTGATGATGGACTCTGGCAAGTGAGAAAGAGAAGGGGCGGCGCAAGGCGAACCACCGAAGGAATTGGCTTTGGCGCCAATAGCCACGACGAGGGAAACAAGTTTGGCAGATTGTCGCGACGGGCCGAGGCCAGGGGAGGGAGCGTCTCCTGTGCCGATCCTGTCGATTGTAAATTTCGGCGGGCCCTGCACCCTGCGACGTCTGAGGCGCGAAGCGGGATTGGGCGTGTTGCAAAAATAGAGCAGAGCCGCGTGGACAAGCACGGCCGCCGCAAACGAATGACGGAGAAGGCTTGGGTGCAGGAAGGCTTGCGGTGCGGAGGATGCGATGTCTTGAAGGTTTCCGCGGCTTGGCGGCTCATGTGGCGTCCACCACTGCGACTGTCTTCTTCCCTTTGTGCCGCCGGCTCCTGCCGGGATCGAAGGCCAGGCGTTCATGCGGCGAATTGAAACAACGTGGCTGATGCGCAGCTACATGCAATCCCCGCCACAAACACGAACAGCTGAAGTGAACCATGGCCAACGCATCTCGATTGCAACTGTTTTTGCCCATGCTTTATTGACGCGTTCGACCAGCACGAGCCACGCTGGAAGCCGTACCCGAGTCTCTCTGCGGCACGCGTGGCCGGGTGCCTGACGGGCGACGCTCCGTTGCTTGGTCGCGGGCAGCGGCGCCGCGCAAGACAGACAGGGCCTGCGGCTGCGCGCTAGAATCCGGTGAGTCAAGCGCCAGGGGAACGGCCGCCCACATCACGGCCCGCCTGCGCCTCTGCCCCAGCTTTTGCCGTTTAATCTCGCTTCTTCGCCCTCTGGCCAGACTCTTCCGTCGCCCTACCCCCGTCCGCCCCCTTTACCCGTTTCGGCCATGCCGTGCCTGGCCAACCCGTGCTCCTGAGCACTGACGCCGCCAGCCTCAAGATTGCCGTCCCGCACAACGGCCAGCCCAGATCGTGCCAAACGCCATGCTCGCTATAAAGATGCTTGCTGTCTGCCTACCGCACTTCTCCCTCCTCACCCACTCTCGCTCTCTTCACCCCACTGCAACCGGTCGTCACCGAGTACACTCTTTTGCAACCGTCCCGTCGACACCTTAGATCCACAGTCTTCATAATGCGTTTCTCCGCTGTTGCTGCTGCTGCCGCCCTCGCCGCTGGCGCCCAGGCTGCTGGAAACTCCACCGGTGATGTCTACGTCACTGAGGGTAAATATCTCCTCTCTCCCCGTTGACGGCATCACGCTAACCAGCCTTCCAGTCGTCAGCGAGTACACCACCTACTGCCCTTACGCCACCTCCTTCACCCAGGCCGGCAAGACGTAAGTGCTCCTGGCAGTGATGTCGTGAAGACGGCCGGGCCTGTGCTTACATCTATCCCAGATACACCGTCTCCTCCGCAACCACCTTGACCATCACCGACTGCCCTGGTGGTTGCACTGTCACCAAGCAAGTGGCCGGCACTCCTTATGCAGCCACCCCTCACCCTACTACTCCTTCGGCCAATAAGATGCCTGTCATCTCCTCGAGCTCCTCTGCTCCCTACCCCACCGGTGGCAACAGTACCAACGGCACCATCAGCATCAGCAAGCCAGTACTCTCGACCACCGCCGCCGCCTCTGCATCTGCATCCGGAGCTGCTGGCGCCTCGGCTTCCAGTACGCAGACCGGTGCTGCCAACCACATGGCTGCCTCCGGCGCTGGTCTGGCCGCTCTTCTTGGCTTCGCTGCCTACGTCCTGTAGGAAGTTTGCCGTCACTTTCTTCTTTCGTCTTCTTCGCGTCGACGCGGTGGCATAACGGGCCTCTCCCTTGTCTGGGGCCTCAGTATCCGGTCGGCAACTTCTTAGCTTGAAACCGTCTTTCATCGATGGCGCGGCGAAAGCTGCGCATCGTTAATTTCTATTGTCATGTGGTCTACGATTGGGAAGGGAAATGTCAAAATCTCGCAACCTGCCTTTGTTGCACTATGGCGGATATCCTCAGGCACTGTGTTCCTACAAATAACCGGAGAATCTCTTCTGGACAGATTGTAATATGAACATGGAGAATTGCTCTGCAAAACCCCTTCTCACGGCCTATGCATATTTCATCTTATCCAAACACTTTTTCCGCGAACCCCGGTGGCGGTGGCGATCGGCTTCAGATGTGACTTGATGTTTGTGACAAAAGATACGTGCACAAGTAGGATGCCCGGACACGTCTCCAGGGATGGAATCTTGCATGATCTAGTTGAAATGAAGCAGACTGTCCCGCAGGATTGCGAAGGCAACTTTACACCCGCATCGTCGTCTATGACAGACAGTGCCTGTGGAAGTTGACGTGCGAAGTGAAGCGTGATATCACACAGATCCCCCAGGCCGTTACAGGACTATGACTCAGGGCTGAACAACCCCGCCCGTCTTTTTGTTTTATCCTCCCGCTGCCCAAACAAGTTTGAAGATTGAAATTTGGCTAAGCTAATGCGAGGCGAGGCGCTAGAGCTTGCGGCGTCAAATTGCAGGAACCCAACCGAGCACCGGCTGAGAAGTGGGCCGGGAACAGTAAGAAAGCAAGATTGCACCGGTGAAAAGGCACTCTGCGAGAACGGGGCAGGTAGGGATATATTTACAAATGTGTGCATATTCAGAGTGCGGCACGCGTTGGAGACGGGGCCAGCACATGCTCAACCGCACGCAATAGAACACGCAACGGATGTCCGGTATTTCCTTTTCGGTATCAGGAGAAACGATGGATGACTTTTAAAATTGGGCGCCCCCTTGGTCAGCATCGTGCAGGCTTACTGCGTGGTTTGGGCAAACACGCGGCGGGTCATCAGTTGGATGATCCGCACTGCACTGACATCTGATTGCATTGGAGCGGTTCTGTGAGATTGCTTCGCCGCGGACTGGAACACGGCTAGGGGCGGTGGCCCTCTTCACAACATCGTTTCGCCCAGTCTCGCTCGCTCACAAGTCTATGCTAACGCTTCGACGAGCTGCGCTGGTAGAGTTTGAGTGAAGAATAAATAACAGCCTAGCTTCCTGATCGGCGCTAGTGCGGGCGGCGGGCCCTGATCTGCGCTCGCCATCGCACGCTTGGCCTCTTCCACCGGTCGCGACCTCGCTGCACTCCGCCATCGACCCCGCCACCGCCCAACATGGCTCCATACGAGGCCATCGTAGACATGGGAAGCAATGGCATCCGCTTCTCCATCACAGACACCTCACCGGAAATTGCCCGCTGCCTGCCTACTGTTTTCTCTGACCGTCTCGGTGTCTCGTTGTACGATGCTCAGTGGAGGGACGGCCAGAGGGTGCCCATCCCCGCCGAAACCATGCGGCAGGTAGCCACCGCGTTCCGCCACTTCAAGACTGTGTGTCGAGATGTCGGCGTCGAGGAGGACCGCATCCGCGTCCTGGCCACAGAGGCCACTCGCACCGCCCCCAACTCGCAAGAGTTCATGCAACAACTCCGCGCCGCCACCGGCTGGGAGGTGACGCTTCTGAGCAAAGAGGAGGAAGGGCTCCTGGGCGCTCATGGCATTGCAAGTAGCTTTGACGAGGTGCGCGGCCTGTGTATGGATCTGGGGGGAGGAAGCACCCAGCTTTCCTGGATCTACACCGCGAACGGCCAAGTGCGGACGTCGGAAACCGCCGTCAGCCTGCCCTATGGTGCCGCTGCTCTGACCAAGAACCCGCCGAGTAGGGTAGCAAACCGCGCACCGCGCCGACTAGATGCAACCGCTAATGCTCGCGTAGGACGAAATGCTCGCCAACCTTTCGGCAGCGTACAACAGCCTCAAGCTCCCGGCAGAGCTGACGTCTCTTAGCGCAGGCGGTACCCTCAACCTGTATCTTTCCGGCGGAGGCTTTCGGGGCTGGGGGTTCGCACTGATGGACCAGCACCCGGGCGTGCGGCCTTATCCAATTCCCATCATCAACGGCTTCTGCGTGCCGGCCGCCACCTTCCACGACACCGCTGCCATCGTCACCGTCCTTCACGCCGCATCCGAGCAGCAGGAACCACTGACGATGCATCGCGTGTCCAAGCGGCGCGTCTCCCAGATTCCGGCCGTCGCTAACCTGGTGGCTTGCGTCGCCGAGGCCTTGCCCGCCATCTGCAGCGTCTACTTTTGCCAGGGTGGCGTACGCGAAGGTCGTCTGTTCTCAGAGCTGGGACCACGTCTGCGTGCTCAGAGACCGCTGCTGGTGGCTACGCAGCAGTCTGCACCCAAACGTCAAAACCCCGCCACTGCCATGGGCAACACACTGACAGCCGCCATTGAAAGCTCGAACGGCCCCGATCTTGTCAACCTCCCATTTGCGCTCGCAAACATCATGTACGAGCATTCCCCTCTGAGTAAAGATATAAGAGCTGCCGCAGCATTGCAGTGTCCCGTCACGGGCGGCTTGGCGGGGGCGCACGGCTTAAGCCATGCGGACCGCGCATATCTAGCTATCGCATTGTGCGAGCGTCACGGCGGCAGGAAAGACCTTGATCCGGCGAACGTTCAGCAGTACGATCGCCTAATGCAACTTGTTGAGGCTGACAAGCGGTGGTGGCTGCGCTACCTGGGCCGTGTGGCTGCTATCCTGGGCACTGTCTACCCTGCCGGTATGTCCACCGACGCGGACACGAGAATCCTCCTGAAGCACGACTCTTCGTCCACTCGCAAGGACAGGATCACCCTGGTGGTTTCCATATCCGAAGACTTCTTTACAGACTCTTTGGAAGATGCGATTGCAAGGGTGGAAAAGCTGGGGAAGAAGAAGCAATGGTTAGCTGGAGAAGAGGGCCGCAAAGTTGAGTGGAAGCTACAAAAAACTCATTGATGGAAGCACATAGGCCGTACAGGACTGCCTCACTCCTTTGAACAAAGAAAACCCTTCCCAGCAAACAGAATAGGAATGCATGTAGTTCATGGGAGATAGATCTAGTGGTATCAAAAGAGTATCGACAAATCCACCGCAAGTGAAACGCCTCGTTATGCATCGCGTCGTCTAGTGAGATTCTAACTCTCTAGGTCTTCCGCCGTTACTCCTCATCGTCCCAGATCCGGACCTTTTCGGCGTAGTCCGAAATATTGGAGACTATGTTATCTTCAATTAGATCGCCCTTTCCGCCGACAACTTTCAGGATGAGGTCGTTGAGAGACGCCCGGCCGAGAATGTCAACATGGTCGCCTTCCTCACGTCAGTCTCTCTTCTACTATCCAGCACCGAAAGCACTCACCAGTATTGGGGCCGCCACGCGGTGAGAACCTATCGGGCTCATGGGGCATCTCATACGTCGTCACTTTGACGCCGGCAGGGTTGTACCGCTTCATTTTCCACCCCTTGGTGCACATGTAGCCAGAACTGAGAATGCTGACGGTGCCATCACCCTCGCCCATGACGACACCGCGATCGGCCTCGTTTTCACTGTAGGTGGTATCGATTGTCACGTTGATGGCGGATAGAGGGTCCTCGTCTGCTTGATAGAAGTAGGCTCGCTCAGTGGGTTTGCCTACACCATAGAAGCAATATATCTTCAGGTTTGGAGCGAGCGGCAGGCGCGTCTCAAGGGGGTTCACCCACTTGGAGGGGATGATTTGATTCGCATCCACCTCCTCCCTCGAGCGTGCCAGGCCGTACGAATAGCTGCTCAGCACCTGAGTGCTGTACCATTCGTCGCTCTGGCCAAAAAGATAAGGCAAGGCTTGCGAAACGGTCAGGTTGCGCGCAGTAGCAGACGAGTTATTGTTTCTGAACTTCATGAATGATCCGTAACTATGCTTTTGGTCCGGAGTGTCGTCAGGAGCCCAAGTGTGATTCCCCCACACAGCATCACCACCCATGGGCAGCATGCTGCTGATGCCGGGCATGGCTCTGAAGATTTCGGCACGCTCAGCGCGGCTTAGGAACTTCTCGAGGCCGTAGACTGCAAAGGCATTAAGTTGTGCCGTGTCCTTCATCTCGCCGGACAGGACAGCAGGCATGCCCTTGGGGGTACCGAGCATGCAGCCACTAATGTTGATCCAGGAATCGATAAAGGCATCAACCCAGCCAGGGCCGCCGTTGCCGTAGCCCTCAGCCTCGACCCAGTGGAGGAAGTAGTAAAGGACCTGGGAGCCCATGCTGTGAGAGAGCAGCACAACCTTCTTGTCGGAAATGCGGACGGCAGTCTCGATATGTGTCTTCAGGCGGGTGAAGTACTGGTCACGGACCTCGAAGTTCCCGTACGAAAGGCGCCAGTCGTAAGCGGCTGTAAAGGCGTTTGTGGGATCATAGCCGATGGTAGCCAAGTTCTCGAGGATTTTGTTCCAGATCCAGTAACCGGTGATGAAAAAGTCGGTAGCATCGAAGCCCTGGGCAGCACGCAGCTTGATTCCGCCCGGAGGATCCAGGCCGGAATTCTTGTCCAGCATGATGTGCTTCTTCCAGCCAGCCTTGTCCATGACCAGGGCACGCATCATGCTCCAACTGCCCCATAGACGCTTGCGGAAGTACTGGCGTGAATCCTCGACGGTGCTCCAGCTCTCCAGGCCGGTGGAGATGACGCCAGGGATCATGATGACGGGATGCGTGGC
Organism: Diplodia mutila; assembly: GCA_022560015.1. Classification (NCBI taxonomy): domain Eukaryota; kingdom Fungi; phylum Ascomycota; class Dothideomycetes; order Botryosphaeriales; family Botryosphaeriaceae; genus Diplodia; species Diplodia mutila. Next base: position 113,598 of record JAFISB010000031.1, on the reverse strand, counting down.
TTCGATGCCCTGGGAGCGGGCGTGCAGACCAACGGCGAAAGAATCGTAGGCGACGGCTTCGCGCTCATGTCTCTGCAGGCAGGCGGCAACGGTCAACATGGGCACTGCTCAAGACGGCGGACAAAGCAGGTTGAAAGGGCAAGGCGCTACCAACTTGGAAGCTTACTTGCAAGTCCCGTGCATCCTGCAGCAGGCCCGCGGGAAGCATGTCGGCAATAGCTTCGAGGTTGAGGTCGGCGATGGCGGGCAGGTCAATCATGTCGTTGTTCTGCGCGAACCAGCCGGCGGCGACGATGCCGATGATGCCGCCCAGGCCTAGGACGAACAGATTCCATCTCTTGCTGCCGCGGGCGTTATGGCGGGCCTTTTCGCGGGCGACAGAGAGCTGGTGCAGCTTCTCAGCCGGCACGACGCGGTACTGGTTGTCCTGGGTCGGGTCGGGCGTCGGCTCGCGTGACGGCTCGGAGGACGAGGCGGAGGCGTCGCCGGCAAGGCGGCGACGAAGAAAGGACATGGCCGAGGGAGAGAATTGAGCGGGGTTGGGAAGGGCGGAAGACTGAAGATAGAAGCGGCGGTGCTGGTGGTCGTGGTGCTGGGAGCTGGAGCTAGCGCGCTCGGGCAGCGGGGTGGCTGCAGCGCGCCGAAATCATCCACTGCCCGCTGCGCCGTCGCCAGCCCGCGCACATGCCCGCCGTGCACACCCACCTCCCTCCACCCCCGCGAAGCCTATGCCCCCGTCCAAGCCCGACGCCCTGCGCTACGTCCAGTATGACGGCCTCGACGAGGAGCAGTACCTGCCCGCCATCCGCCAGCTGATCTCCAAGGATCTCTCCGAGCCCTACAGCATCTACGTCTACCGCTACTTCCTCTACCAATGGGGCCATCTCTGCTACATGGTCGTTTGCCCCCACCCGCCGCCGCGCCGTGCTCGCTGCTAACCCAACCCGCGCAGGCCTTGGATGACGACTCCAGCCTCGTCGGCGTCGTTGTCTCCAAGCTCGAGCCCCACCGTAGCGGCACTTTTCGCGGCTACATTGCCATGCTCGCCGTCCAGGAGCCCTACCGCGGCCAGGGCATTGCGAGCAAGCTGGTCAAGCTGGCCATCGACGCCATGGCCGCCCGTGACGCCGACGAGATTGTGCTTGAGACCGAGACTGACAACGCCGCTTCACTGCGCCTGTACGAGCGCCTCGGCTTCCTGCGCAGCAAGCGCCTCCACAGGTATTATCTCAACGGCAACACCGCCTTCCGCCTGGTCCTGTACCTCAAGGAGGGCACTGGTCTCAAGCGCCCGCTACCCTTTGACCACCCGCTCCAAGTCACCGCGGCGCAGGAGGGTGCTGGACAGCTGTTCTGAAGCGCGCCTTCGGAGGAGTCGAGAATTACGATAGTAACCAATCATTCATGACATCCTCTCGTGAGGGTTAAAGCGTAAGAGCAATCAACCGCCCGTGCCCGGACTCCCCCGAACCAGATAATTCCAGACCCGCCCCTCTGCCTGCCTACCGTGAATCCATCTCCCTGCCTGTAACGCCGTGCGTCAAGAAAGAACCTTCCGCCACTTCCCTGGTCGGCGCTTATACTTCTACCCCGCAGCTTGCACGACCTTGAACCCTTCCGTGATTTGCTTCTGGATCTCTTCGTCTTTGTGTTGAAGCAGCCCCAAGGTGAAAGCCACGTCGTTCCATTGTCTCTGGTTCTCGCACCTCGACAAACGCGCCGCAAGCTTGACCGAAAGCTGTTTTGCATGCTTGTCCTGTGTCACTGTGTTAGCGCTTCTCCAGATGTACAGCAGTGAGGACGAAACTGTACCTTTTCAATAAAGCCAGCGAGGAACTTGATGATGCGCCGGAAGGACTCTTCCTCGAGTGATGGATCCGCGCTAAGCACGCTAAACATGTCCACAAACTGATTGTACACCGCATTGTCCTTGGTAGCAAGCTCACTAAAAAACATGCGTGACATGTCCGCAATCTTCTTATCGTCGTCCTCCAGGCACTTTGCCATTTCGCTGAGTTGACCCTTGACCTTGACTTGCCCCGCAAGAATCAGGAAAGTCAACGTCATGAGACATGTCCTCTTCACCGAAGCCTCCCGATCGTTCAGACGACGATACAGGAAGTCCGTGTTCTCGTCAATCAGGTGGTTGAAGCAGACTGCCATGTCGCCAAGAGCGACTACCAAGTTGCTGCGCACCACAGGATCCTTGCTGCGTTCTAGAATCGTGAGGAGGAGACCAAGGTTCTTCTCGCAGTACTCGGAGCTAACACACATCAGTTTGGCCAGGCAAAGAGCTGCCTGTGACTGCAGCATGCTATCCGCATAAGTCGTATTGTTTGCGCACACTTCAGCCACAAGTGGCCCGAAGCTTGAGAGAAGTGATTGCGGCCCGTAGAGGAGCTCCCGCTCCCGGATGTGTGCAAGAGCTTCTGTAAAATCGTCTTCGGTCGTGCCTGCCATGAGGTCGAGCTCGTCCTGTTCCTCCTGCGCCGCCGATGCTCTCTTTGCACCTTTTTTGGCCGGCGATGGGTTGGGTCCCACCGACTTCCGCTTGTCGCCGCCACTGGCTCTCTCCTTTTCAGCCTTTCTTCTCTTGAAATCCTGTTCGCAAAGCTCTAGGTGAACAATCTGTTTGATTGCTACGTGCCCAACGATGAATAGCAACTGCGACAAAGCAAGGGCAGGATTTTGTATCCGATCACCGTGGTGGGAACTGTGCTGCGAATCGCGGCTGGTTGGCCGTTCTTCGATTTCCATCCTGTCTGGATCTGTTCTATGCGAACTTGCCGTGCCAGGCCTTCTTCCTTGTGGTGCGAAGACACCCTTGGTCTTTCTCCTGATTATCTCGGAGCAGAGGGTGTCCGGATGCTTTGAGAGAGCATAAATCGCATCCAAAGCTTGCTCAGCGACACCGAACCACTCGTAGCTGTCCGCGACGATATCCATCGTAGCGGCCAAGCGAACCAAGACGGCGTGGTCGTTGGGTAACTTGGCAGACGCCGCAGACACAGTGCCTTTGCTTGCCTTTTCAGCGGCATTGATGCGTCTCAGGGCCACGCACGTGTACCGAGCAAGCCCAAGGTCGCGACGGCCGAGCTCACCCAAGCCTATCCGTAAGCATGTTTCCATTTCCTTGACGATGATGTTAGGATCGGCAAGGGCGAGCATGCCGAGAACAATGATGGCACCCCGGCGTGACTTCTTCGAAAATTCCCTTCCCTTCTTCTGGGCGCCATAAATCTGCCAGAGCTTGGCAATTACATGCTCGCTTACATTCCCCTGCTTCATCATCGTGCTCAAGAGTTGTTCAAGCGATGTAAGCTCTGCCGGGGTGGCACCAAAAGTCAAGCTGACCATGTTTCGAGCGACGTAGTTAGCGGCCGTGTTGGTGTCGAAGGAATCCGGAGCATCGAAGAAAAGGCTCTTGTAGCAGTCGATCAAATGTGATTGGACACCTTTGCCCTCGTCACTGTTTCCTTTGGTCCAAATGAGGCGAAGCATCCGCCGAATGCCAACCCTGGAGGTATGGATCTTGTATGCGTCGATGATACCAAAGAAATCCATGGCCTCGATAACTTCGCTCTTGTTCTTGGAAGAAAGCAGTTGCATAACAAGTACTGAAGCGGCATGGATGATTTCAACGAACCGAATTGCATCACGATAGTACTTTCTGGTTAGCTGGAGTTTGTTCAAAGCATCGGCGGTAGCGGCCTCAGCCATGGCCTTTTCCACAGCGGCCCTCTTCTCTTCTTCGGTCATGAGAGCCGGCTCAGATGCTGGTTGGTTCTCGGCCACAGTCGCATCGTCCAGCAGACTCTCATCCACCGTAACGTCGACCGTTGTTTTCTCTTGCAGTTCCGCCGGTGGCTTGAGAGCGTTGATCTCATCATCCACTTTCTGCAGGCGGGAGTTCCAATCATCAAACGAGAGTTGACCTCCGTGAAGAACGCTGAAAGGATGGGTTGTCACCAGCTTCCCCAGCAACTTGATGGCGTTTCTCCGGACGTGGCTGCTCTTATCTTCGAGGCTTCTGGCTGCTAATTCCGCCGCGGCCTGTCTCCGCTGAGGGTATTTCGCCTCAAGATCGCAGAGCCTCACGTAGACCTGGATGGCACGGCATCTGCAGTACGGATTCACGTCCAAGAAACGCTCCTCAAGGACGTCGAAGAAAACGCTAATCTGACCCTCGGTATGTTCGATGCGCTCTTCATCCTCGTGTTTGCTCAACATTGCAATCAAATTACCACAAACCTCTATGATCGCGCATCTGAGCGTGTAAGATTCGCTGTCCAAAAGCTTTGCGAGTAAGGTCATCTGTTTGATGACTAGGCGCGGAGCGAGCTCTGAAATCTTGGTCACAAAGGTGGAAACGGACTTAGGCCCCCTCAAATCATTGCTGTTGAACTCCTTGTTGCTCAGCTCCCGGAGCACTTCTTCTGTCAGCTGCGGGTGGTCGTATTGATCAGCCAAAATGTGGAGAAACTCGGCCATGGGTTCGGATAGGTGCTCGAAGTACGACAAGTTCTGGATAATTGAAGTCTGCGCTCCTGAACAAGATTATTAGCGGACCTGGTAAAATCAGAGAGCAGGAGAATGTACCAAAGGCGTGACCATGGTGTTTGACAGCGATGCACAACACTTTGAACGTGTGCATGCGAATGGTAGCGCTTTTGACCCTTGCTTCGCTTTCGAGGATCAGGTAAACCGGACGGGTAAAGAGGCTGATGAAAGTATCACGCTCGGAAGTCGTGACGAAGATCCTGGCCAGCTTGAGCTTCAAGACTTTGCTCATGACATCCATTGCCGTGGTCAGCTGGGCGGAGGAGTCCCAGTGACCGTCCTTGCCGACGCCAGATTTGGCCTTCGTCCCCTTGCGTCCTTTGGCAACACCACTGGTCGAAGCCGGCTTCTCAGCCGCTTTAGCTTCGACGGCAGAGATTGTCCATTGCAGAAGGAAGCCAAAGAGCTCGAGCAACTGCTTGTGGTGCTGGACGGTTTCTTGTTCGTCGGCTTCGAGGTCGGCGTGGACAGCGTCAGCTTCGACGGAGAGACCGGATGTCACGAGATCAAGGATTTTGCTGAGCGCAGTGGGCGGCAGGAAGGAGGCGTGCCTGGAGCAGCAGTCAGAAAGCGATGTGTTCGAGGCAGTCGGGCGGGGGCGTACTTCAGTAGACACTGCAGGGTGTCAAAATTTTCGCTGCGTGTGATGGCGTCCGGACTATCGGCAACGGCATCAACGACAGGATTGAGGACAGCGTTGATGACGGGCGCGGTGAGCGAATGGGGGTCGTTTTCGCAGTCCTGCAGGTCTGCAGGCGCCTCGGGCGTAGGGATGACGGAAGGGTCGCTGAGATAGTTCTTGAGGGCTTCATTAATGTCGAACTCTATGCGGTCGCCCATGTTGACGGAGGCGCGGGCGCGGCGCGGCACATGTGCTGCTCTGGCGGGGACGGTAGGCGTGCGTGGAAGTTGGTGTTGCGGCGGCGGCGCGGAGGAGCGGGCTGGCGCGGTGCACGTTGCTGTTTACCTGCTCGAACCTGCCAAAACAAAACACCATTATTGGCTGCGCTAAGGCAGCAGCCGCTCCAGGCACACGCGACCTGCACAACACATCTGCCACGCCCATGTCCGCAATGGCAAGGGCCCGTCTGCAGAGGATGGCGACCGACGATGTGCCCATCCACCTCGGTCCCGCTGACGACGACGACGGTGACGGCGCCCACACGGATGAGAGCCGTGACCCACTCGAGGAGAGCGGCTGCACCCACGATGGCAGCGACGAGGAAGAGATCGTCGAGGAGTCGGTCGCCGAGGACATGGACCGCTTTGAGGAATCTTTTGAGGGCATCACCAAGCGCTACCGGCTCATCAATCGCATCGGCGAAGGTCCGCGCTGCCTGGCCCCGCTCCGCCGTGCAACACCACAGCTAACCGTCGGCAGGAACCTTCTCCACTGTCTACAAGGCCGAGGACCTGCAGTACGACTTGTACCAGAACGATTGGGATATCGAGACAAAGGAGGACACGCCGTGGGACTCAGCCACGCCCAAGCACGATGCCAGGCGCAAGGCCCGCTACGTCGCCATCAAAAAAATCTACGTGACCAGCAGCCCTCTGCGCATCCTTAACGAGCTCGAGCTCCTGCACGATCTTCGCAATTCCGACTCGGTCTGCCCGCTCATCACCGCATTCCGCCACCAGGACCAGGTGGTTGCCATCCTGCCCTACTTCCAGCACCGCGACTTTCGGGACTACTATCGCGAGATGAAGGTGCACGACATGCGCCTGTACTTCCGTAGCCTGTTTACTGCCCTCAAGGCCGTCCACGAGCATCGCATACTGCATCGCGACATCAAGCCGACCAACTTTCTGTATGCCCCAGAGCACGCTCGCGGCGTTCTCGTCGATTTCGGTCTTGCTGAGCGTGAGGGCACTGACTGGCACCTGTGCACTTGCCACCTACGTTCCAGCGAGCGTCAGCACAAGATAGAGCATAGTGTTTATGCCAACACCGTAGCTTCAAACCCCAACCATGTCCCCACCTTCCCCAAGAATGACTCCCGCCCTAGCAGGCGCGCCAACCGTGCTGGCACTCGTGGGTTTCGCGCCCCCGAGGTTCTCCTCAAATGCACAACCCAGACCACTTCCATCGACATGTGGAGTGCTGGCGTCATCCTGCTGACCCTGCTCTCGCGGCGCTTTCCATTCTTTCACAGCGCCGACGACATTGACGCTCTGCTCGAACTCACGGCCATCTTCGGCAAGTCTCGCATGCGCGAGACGGCTCTGCTCCACGGGCAAGTGTTTGAGACCAACATCCCAAGCTACAGTGAAGCGGGCCACGGCTTCGAGAAGATCATTCTGTGGTGCACGAACCGAAACCAGAAGGATGAGAACGGAAGGCGCATTGGGTTGTCGAGTGAGGAAAAGCAGGCGATAGAGTTTCTGCAACGATGCCTAGAGTGCGATCCGAACAAGAGGATCACGGCCCAGGAAGCATTAGAGCACCCCTTCATCCTTCAGCTGGACGAGGTCGAGCACGACGACGATGCTGAGGAAGAAGGCGTGGACCTGGTCAGCTCTCAGTAGCGAAGCCGCTGTTGTCGTGCGGAACCATTCTGTTTTAGCAATTTTGCAGGTCGTGGCCAGGGGAACGGCGCAAACGGGGACCTTCGCATACGTTTCTGTACCAGCACTGGGGTTTGCATTTGTGGAGGGGTTCGGGCGGGTTGATGTCCTTACGAGTCTGACGAGATGATGAGCATTATAGCGGGCGTCGTACAGGCCGGCGGGATTTGCAGGGCCTGGTAGCATCTGTTTTGAAAGAATTGTTTTCCGCGTGCACCGCAAAAATGCTTGCAACTTACGATCAGATTGACCGCCCGTCAAGTGCAAACTTGCTCACTCGCGCCTAAGACGCTTGGGGAGGCTGTTCCGACGCCAAGCAGCAGTCAGCAACCGGTGATGTACAAGGTGGGCGTCTTCGCACACCGACAAAAACCGCCAACGGAGATGCTGAATGACGTTGGGACGGGGACACGGCCATCCCTGCGGCAGATCAACGTGGTGGAGTGGCGCCGCCGTTGTGTGACGAGGCCCCTGCAGCGCCATTCGCAAGCCCTTTAATCCGTCGCTCCGGCGCAGACCGTCTCGCATCGTGACAAGGCCACCTCGCTTCGCCGGCCGTGGTGTTTGTGGCTGCTCCTGGTCCACGCGCCACGGCCACTCCCGTGCTGCCAGCTTCTTCCAGAGCGGAGTTGCCTGTAGGGAAGGGAAAAACAGGATGCCCAGATGATCGGGAGCATGCCCGGAGTCGCAGCTGACCACGACAACGCACAATCCCTGCGGAGGACGGGGTTTGGCTAACTACGGCCCGGCTGGCGGCCGGGGACGTTGTGGAGTCTGCCAAAACCCACGCGCCTGCTCAGCATTGGCCGCCGACGAACCAGTTGCTGCTGATGAAGGATCATCAATCTCGTTAATTGCAGGCGTGGCGCAACCTGCCGTCTGCCGTTCAAGGACGCCACAGCCCGGCCCCTGCGGACGAGCCTCAACCACTAGCAGCAGACGACGCTACTGAGGCCGCTCGGAAAGCACCACTTCTGGCTCAATGCGACATGCCGGCTCGGTGAAACCTCCACCTGCTCTCGCCTCACTCACGGACGCTGGGAGCTGCCTGCAAAACAGCGGTGAAGCCGCACATATTGTATCTTGCTGCCATGCCTGTGCTCCGACTCTATGTCTAACCCTTTTGCCCGGTTTCGCCGAATAAAACACCTTGATGCGTGCTCAGAGATTGCTTTCATGCCAGAGACAACGGCTCGCCCGTTGCCTCGCAAACGACAGACGTGGTATATAGATGGCTAAAAAACAAAAACAAAAAATATGCTCGCTTGCTTGAACGCCTGCAATGCCCAGTCCCCAATGAGGTAAAACGAAAGAAAGGAAAGGGGAGATCGGCGATGCGATTACGGAAAGTTTGTGTCGTCCGGGTCGTCGGTCGGGAGCATGTCGATGATATCCTTCGTACGTGGCCCCGTGTATTTCCTGTGCCGCGAACCCAGTTAGCACCAAAACTGACGGTGAGGGCTAATGACGTACTCTCTCGCCCCGATCCACCACCAACTCAAACTGAAGAGTCCCACAAACCCAGCCACGCAGATGGCGTAATTCATGTTCGTCGGCGTGACCGGCTTCGTGGTTGGAAAGAACAAGATGACGCTGATGAACACAACCCACGAGCAGGCAATGAGGTTGACCGGTTTGCTCCAGATGCCCATTGTGTATGGACCTGGAATGAACCGCACCCGCTTCTCGTACACTCGGTGCGCGACGATGACAGCCACGTAGCTAAGGTCCAGGGCTGGCGCGCATACATTGAAGATGGCGACAATTGTGAGCGTGCTCCCAATCCCGATGAGGTCGAGACAGGTGCAGAAGACCACAACGAGCCATACGGCGTTGACCGGGGTGCCGGTGTACTTGTTTATCTTGCACCAGAAACTGCCTATGTCAGCCAAGGTCTGCCCTGGAATGAAAGCACTCGACCTACCTTGAAAATGGCAAAGCATCGTCTCGGGCAAACGCGTAGCACATGCGAGCGTTGGCCAGCATGGCCGAGCAGCCTGTGAAGAATTGGACCAGGATAACAAAGAACCACATGATGGTTCCTCCGGTCCTGCCACCAGCATTGAGGAATATTTGGGCCACCGGGAGCCCGGTTGGCGAATTAACGATACCGTCATAGTCGGTCAGACAGAAACAGAAAGTAACAGTGAGCATCCAACCGACAAGTCCAGAGACAAGAATGGCCGATCGGATGGCAACCGGTCCTCGGATTGCAGCATCGTGCGTCTCCTCAGACATACTGCCTCTCAGTCAGCTCGGAGGTATACGCGGTGTAACAAGGACCCGATCCTTACTGTGTAGTTCCGTCATAATCAGTCATCGTCCAAGCCACGGAGAGGAACCTGTTCACAGTCAGCTCATAGGCGCTTCGGTGCGGTTGAGTATGGCGACACACCCTAGCAGAAATGAGAAGCCCTTGCTTCCCCAGCCGGATCCGTCCGTGACTTCGGTAAAAACCCATTCAGCACTGCGCTTGTTGGGCGTGAGAACAAGCAACGCGATGCAGATGCTGATAGAGGCCAATACTGAGTGGGGGATCAGCGATCTTCGCACAGTACCACGGGGATGCATGCAGCATACTGTTGATTGGAGCAAACCACAGAATGATCTTATGCAACGCCCTGGTGGTGAGCGAGCAGATGGTACCAAAGAGGCAGAGAATCAGTATCGCAAGAAGAACGGTCTGCAGAGCCGATCTGGTGCATGGTCAGTACCCGGGGCCGTGCAGCGGAGCGGCAACTTACGGCGTAAACGTCGAGGAGCCATCTTCGGCAGTCGAGTTCATGACTGCGGCGGCGAAGATCATCTGCGAGATGGTGTAGGCAAGACTGGCAACACCAGCGGCTTGGCCGAGGAAGTTACACCAGCCAATGACCCATGCCCAGATGGCGACATGCTCGGGGGGGACGACATGCTTGGTGACAAAGTACATTCCTCCAGCGGTCGGATAGGCGGACACCAGCTCGGCCACTGTTCAACGTCAGTCTAGAGGTGGGGAGGATAGTCGTGGGGTGCGGTGCGGTACCAGAACTCGCTATGCACATTGCCATGACACTGCCGACGAACCAGGCCCATACGGCGGTGGCGGGGCCGCCGGCAGCGATGGGGCTGCCAAAGGTTGCCGGGACGGAGCCCAGGACACCGAGGATGGAGATGGCATAGGAAACGGTGGACCATTTGTTGAACTCGCGTCTCAATTCCTGGTGGCACGGCGTCAGCACGGCCCGCGGGGGTTAGTGGCGGCAGGACTCTGGTACCTGGTTGTAGCCGATGCGGGCGAGCAGGCGCTCGTCGTCATTCTGGATGGATGCCATCACGCCTCGAGCGGAGGAGCCCGGAGCCTTCCCCGGAGGATGCGGGGACGGTTCAATGCCACTTCCAGGGGCTGCAGGATCCATTGTGAGCGAAAAGTGACGGCGGGGAGTGCGGACGAGGAGAGGGGGGGGGCGGTGGCGGTATTAGAGGGAGGAGGAAGGAAACCCACCGTCAGTCGTCAGCGTCGAAAGTTAATAATAGGAAGCAACTGGAGTGAGATGCGTCGGTCTGCTGGGCTAGCGGGCGACACGTGCGTGCTTGGAGCGTGTGGGGGCCCGGGAGGATGGAGGCAGCGGGCGTGTCGCGATGATTTGAGGGCGCAGGCCTGGCTCATTTTCGAGAAGCCGGTTAGCGCGAGGACGGAGGCACGGAGGCCAGTGAAACGGCCAGGGATCTCCTGCAGATCAAGCGCATGGCGGTGTGTGGTCACCACGACTCGAGCCTGGAGCGTGGCAAGAGCCGCAAATTTGTCGGCGTACACAAGCAGAGGTGAGGCCCAACACTCACCGCACGTCAAGCGCTGCGGCCGTATGCAGAGGTGACGTCCTCGTCTGCCCTACGGGACCCCGTGCTGCGAAAACGCTGCAGCGTCGATCCCTTCGGACCCTCCTCAACCCAGATTGCCGGCCGCTCTCGCCTTGCCGAGCCTCATCCGCACCCGTCTGACCTGCTGCCTGCTGAGGAGAGCTTGCAGAAACGGATCCATCATATGTGTGCACGCGTCTTTAGGGCTGACGCCAACAACGAGCATGCAAATCTCGAGTGAAATAACATTGATCGACGCCGGTGGCAGACGGCCCACTAACGGCCAGGTGCTGGATATCAACAAACGCCACCCTACATGTCCACCTCCCCCTCCCCCACCCCTGCCGCTGGAAATACAATCTAGGAGAGTAGCAGAAGAAAAAGCCAAAGGATCCCCCTCCCCCTCTCGAGCATACCGGAAAGCATCTCTAATACGGGCTGTTGACAATGTCATTGCGCGAGAGATAGCTCCCCCTACCGCCCTTCCGCGGCGTGCCAACGCGTGAGGGCATAGCAATGCTCTCGCGCGTTGGCCGCCGAAGTGCGCGCTTGGCCACCATGTTGACCTCGTTTGGAAGCGCTACAATGAGGTTCTTGTCCGACCCAAACCGGAAGTTGTCCGCCTTGACCTCCTCCGCGTAGCGCTTGATGCTGTACGGATCTTTACGGCCCGCTAGCACCTTCTTCATGCTCCACGTCACGACGAATGGTCCCGTGGCTGAGACGATCGTGGTCTCGGTGCTGTCGAGACCTGTGTTGAACTGAGCAGGCGTGAACGAGATAGGCGCCTTAGTCTCGTGTTGGAATTGCGCCACGTGGCTGGGCGTCAACGCAAGCCGGCGCGGTTGTGGCTTCGAGTCCTTGGGGAATGCCTTTTCAAACCCAAGCTTTCCCTCATTCTTGCCCTCCTTTTGTAGAGCGTCGATCAAAAGTAGATATGTGCGCGTCGTCGCAAGTATCCAACGACCATCAGCAGAAACATCAACGCCGATGATGGCATCACCAATAGCCGGCAAAGCCGTCTTCGCATTGATTCCGAGCCGGTCAAACATCCGGATGTCGCCCTTGTTGGATGCCACAGCAATGTAGCCTTTCTCCGTGGTGGCTGCGGCAGAGAAGTCGTTCTTGATCGTGTACTGCTTCAGATCCGAATCGACCAGCTTGTCGCCCGATAGGCGGGGATCTATGCGGTACAGCGCATTGTGCGAGAGGCCTAGGAGGGTTTGCTCTCCAGTCATCTGGGAATATTTCTGTCGCTAGTTAGCCCCTGGAAGCCGGCTTTGGCGCAAGATGTCATAGCCTTACCTTTTCCGGCGCGAAAATGTCAACAGGAATGTCTTCATGCACTTTCCACTCGTCCACAATCTGACCGCGCTCAAGATCCATACGGTAGAGCGAGTTGGGATCGTGAGGGTTCTGCAAGATCATGTCCCGGTCCTCCATGTGAAGCATAACCTTCTTCGGGCTGAAAAGCTTGCCCTTTGGGGTTTCGACCTTTGAGATGTTGGTGGTGAACTCCAGCTGGTTGTCATCCGTGTGCTTGAACACGCCAATCTTTGAGCCGCGTACAACGAATGACCTGTCATGCCTATAGCCAACAGCAAGTTGGGAGTTGACGTTGCCGTCGCTGTCCCTGGTTACGACGTCATCCTGCTCCTCGTCCGAGTCGTAATGCTCGCTGCGCCTAGCACTGTCCTCTTCCTCTTCGTCCGACTGTTGTGCATCCTCATCTTCTTCTACGGCTTTCTCATCATCTTCCATCGTCAAATCCTGGAAGGCCTCCATGACATAGTCGCGTTCGTCAGTCTTGGCCTTGAGCCATTTGGTCTGGTTAAGGTGTTCCCACAGAGCCTGCATGAGACCACTTTGGAACCTCTCCTCCGTCTCCTGATCCTTGAAACGAAGGAGCCAAGAGAAGGCAGACCCGTCCTCTGTGTAGTGGTTGAAAATGAACGAGAGGTATTCGAAATTGAAGACCGGATTGATATCTGGCACGACAGCCTGACCAAGCCATTCCTTTTCGTCGCCACTAATTTGCAGCCAATACTTCCAGTCGCCAGTTTCGGACACACTAGCTTTCACGCTGGGGTCCTGGAGGACGAAAGCGCCGGATTCGAAGTCGAACAAGTGCAGTTCAGCAGTCTCGTTTGCGAGCACCTCGCGGCTCTCGGGTTTTGCGCGGGCCGTAGGGGCAGCAGTGGCCTTTGGAGCCTTTGACGGAGTGTCCGTCTGGGGAACGGGCTTGGAAACCATGGTGTCGATAGTAGTTGGTGGATCGAGGCTGAAGCTAGACCTCGCGATGTCGGGTGAAGCAAGAGGGGAGCGTATCCTAGGGCTGGACACTGGGCTTGCGTCGGGGATGGCTTCTTCCTCAAAGGAAAATTGCTGAAGGTCCTGCTCGGTAGCTTGTTGGTGGCTCCTTCGGTACTTCCTTTCGTACTGGCACTGGGCAGCCACGACCTCAAATGTAGCGACAGTCGGAGGCTGGACGGAGCTGTCGCAAACAAATTCCCAAAGATCGCCCTCGTCGCCGCTGAGATCCTTCCAGGCGAACACCTTCTCGCCAGTCTGCCTCACGTCGGTTCGGAAGCGCAGAGCCTCGTCGAGCAAGAAAGTGCGCTCGTCTTTCTCCGTGCCCAAGCCCTCGGCAGCGCCGTCTTCTTCCTCGTCCTCGCCGAGAAGCTCGCGCTCGCCTTCCTCGTATGCGCGCTGGATGACGAGCTGGTACTGGAAGTCTTGGCCGGTGCGGCGGATGGAGGCGGCGGCGTCCTTGAAGATGAGCTCGGAGTAGCCTTTCACGGAAAGCGGGCGCACGAGATAGAGTTGGCCCTGGGGGACTTCGACGATGGATTCCTTGGAGCTGTCGCCGAAGAGGAACTTGCTGACTGTGGCCAAAGAGGGTTAGCAGGCGATCGCAGCGCAAACTCGGTTGCCCAGGTGAAGGAGGGGTGCGGTGGGGCAGCGCGGGTGCGGGCGTGCATACCATTCCGTAGCATGAACATGTCGGCGGCGCAGCGTGGGCGGCGAAGATGCGGAGGAGCTTTGTGCTGAAGATGAAGGCACGGGTCAAAGCCCCGTATGACGCGCAGGCTGCAGCGTGCGCAGAAAGTGGTGTCCAGCCTGCTGGCCCAAAGCCATCATTCCCTTCTTCGCTTAACGTTACTGGGGAAACCTGGCGGCAGTCACCACCCGTCCCAAACCAGCGCCACAGCAAGTGCCTGAGGTCTTTCTGGACAGACCATTTCTTTGTTGTGGAGACATGGCGACAATGAGGGCGCGGAAGCACGAGACAGGTCGCAATCGCGCTCCCTAAAATTCCTATTGATTGCTCCATGCAGCAGCGAATTCATTGCTCTGCTGTGATTTGCCTTGCCGCGCTTTGCTTTGCCATAAGCTTGGCGGTCACTCTAGAAAGCCGTATTTGCTGCCTTTTACACCTCGCCTATGGATCCTCACCGCGTCTTCCGCCCGGCTTCACGTTGTATTCCTTGCTACACACGGCTGGTCCAGACAAATCCTTGCCACCTCCGTGTGGTTCCACCTCAACGCCATTCCATCTGGTTTGTAATAGTACAGACATTCTTAGCCGTATTCTCTGCTCTTGTTCCCCTTCTAGATGGCCTTGCCGCCTCTTATAACGTCCTCGGCCACGGACCCGCCTAGCTTTTGAGCCTGCTCCACTTGTTCCTCGTTCTCAAGACCCTTTCCCGTGTATTTCGCAGCCGCAGCCACATTCTGTCGTGCCCGGACGTTGATCGGAGGCATGTCCTCCTGCTCTTTGCCTGTCCTGACAATGCCAGCCTCTTTGGCTTGCTTCCAGGCGTTCGCAAGAAGTTCCGGCAGCTTCTGCACCCAGTCTTCATCTTGAGCGATCTGCCGAATGTGTTGGATAGACGCCTCTCTTCCCAATGCTGCTTTTCTAAGATCCTTCCCCAGCCGTGTGTGCAAGAGTTGCTGCTGACGCTCTTCCTCGGATGGTATGGGTGGCCGTTTGCTAATTTCTGGCCCAAACGGAGCCACGATGCTCGTGACGACGTGATGGACTTGTTTTGACGTCCTCCATCCATTTCGCAGAGTGACAACATCCCCCTCTCTGACTGACTCGGTAGGGTCTGAAACAAGGACGTGGTAGGGTGCAGGGAAATCCTAAAGTGGATGTCAGTACGCGCGCGTCGAACCCCAGAAAAGAGATGGCGGAGCACGAATGTAACCCACCTTACGGATGTGCTTGTCCCATTTCTGGCCTGGTATGCGCACCCTCACAGTCTTCATCATCTTGCCGGCCGACACGACAACGCCTGTGAATTGGCGATAAGGGTTACCCGGTGTCGGCATCGTAGAGGCTGCAACAATGGCCCGGTGAGGATGGAGATGGTAGCCGTATCTGCAAGGAAGAGCGCACACACGGCTATGTCTTTTGTCGATATCCGGCAGCAATTGGTGCGGTTGCGAGATGTTCGTGGAGAAAGCGGTTAGAGTGATGGGGAAGCGCAAGACTGCGGATGCACTTTTCGACACCAGACCGCGCGCCGGGATCTGCAAGGTGGCCCGTGCCTTCCGCAGGCATCTCCGAATCACCTTCCGACGCTCTCCGGCTCGAATTGAAACGGCACACATAACAAGTGTTGATTCTGCAGCAGTCCGATATTCGCCCCATAGCCCATTTTCGTGCAGCGTGCAAATGAAAAAGCCGCTTGCAAGGTCTAATTACTGCATACCGCAATTTGACGCCAGCGCCTGCAACGGGCAGCTATACCATGAGAGGGGATGTCCTCCTAAACCCATATTGTGCTGTGCAAACTTCATGCAATCATGCCACGTTTTCTATCCATACGCCCTTATGCATACTCAACCGGTTGCGCATTCATACCATCAGCACCTCTCAAGACGCGGCCTGGACAGACTCTAACTTGGCCGTGCCGGCCTCGGTGTTGCTAGGAACACTGTCGAGTAGAGAACCTCGGCGCACATTCAACTTCTTCTCAGCTTGCTCCGAGATCCTCGTGAGCTCGCTGACGAACGATTGACCCCACCAAGCACTGTGTACTCGTGTCAGTGATTGCGTCTAGTCGCGATTGCCGGTCCATGACTTACCTGGTGTACTTGTTCACGTATTTGGCGAGCTTTTGGTAGTTGAGCGCGCGCTGTTCCGCACCCATTGTCACCGCATCGTGAATGGCGTCTGCAAGTTCCTCGGTGTTCCACGGATTGACGATGATGCTACCGTTCAAACTCTGGGCGGC
The DNA here is from genome assembly GCA_022560015.1 of Diplodia mutila. NCBI lineage: Eukaryota > Fungi > Ascomycota > Dothideomycetes > Botryosphaeriales > Botryosphaeriaceae > Diplodia > Diplodia mutila. The sequence goes on along the minus strand of JAFISB010000031.1, from coordinate 97,387 downwards.
GCCGGCAAACTCTGAGAGGATCATGACGCCGTGGCGCTTCTGCTGGGTAGCGATGTACTCGTAAGATACCAAATTCATGCCATCGCGAGTCGACGAGACCAGGCACACGTCAGACACGGCGTACAGCGCGATGAGCTCGTCGAACGACACCGACTTGTGCATGAAATGGATTGGCATGAACTCGATGGTGCCTGCGTTATCAGTAAACCATCTCGATTGGCTGGAGGGCGACTCCACTCACCAAATTTGCCATTGATCCGTCCAACCAGTTCATTGACAACCGCTCGCAGGTTCTGATACTCTTCGACGTCCTGGCGGCTAGGAACAGCGACCTGAACCAAGACCACCTTCCCGATCCACTCGGGATGCTCGGTCAAGAACACTTCAAGGGCGTGTAGCTTTTGAGGGACGCCCTTGATGTAGTCAAGGCGATCCACGCCCACAATCAACTTCACTCCTTGGAACTTCCGCTCCAGAGTGGCAATACGCTCCTGAACTTTGGGTTTCTTAAGGCCCTCTTCAAACTTCTCGGGGTCAATACCAATCGGGAAGGCACCAACCGTAACTACCTTGCCCTGGAACTCGACACCGTTGGGGGTCGTGGCCAAGCCGCTGAAAAGCAAATAATTAGCATGGTGGTGTGCCCCCTCTTACTAGAATATATACTTACAGTATCCGTGAGCAACTGCTGAGGAAATGGCGGGCATAATCGTAGGTATGGAAGCCAATCAAGTCACAGTGCAAGACACCAAGCAGGATCTCGTTACGAACGGGCAAGATGCGGTAAATTTCGCTGCTGGGGAACGGAGTGTGGAGGAAAAAGCCGAGTTTGACGTTCTTTTTTGTCTTGCCGATCTCCTCGCGGAGCATGGCAGGCAAGAGCATGAGGTGATAGTCGTGGACCCAGACAAGGTCATTATCCTGAACGTCTGCGGCGATGGCCTTGGCAAAGAGGCGGTTGGCTTCCGTGTACGCGTTCCAAGCTGACTCGTCGAACGTGATCTCGCCAGGGTGGTAGTGGAAGAGGGGCCAGAGGATGGAATCTGGTCGGCGGGATCAGCGTATGGGCTGGTGAGCGAAGGGGTGAAGACTCACTCGAGAAGCCATTGTAATGCCTGTCGGCCAGATCATCATCCAGCATGACCGGAACAGCATTGTATTCCTCCTTCAGCCGCTGCTTAAGTGTTGGGATCTCGTTCTCGGGGACCTCGAGGCCCGGCCATCCGTACCATTGGAAGGTAGTAGACTTGGACAGGCCGCTGAGGCCACTAACCAGGCCGCCTGACGACATGGAAAAGTCATATTTGCCCTCGTCGGAGCGCTTGATGGTGATGGGCAGGCGGTTGGAGACGAGCAGCAGACGGCCGTTGTCCGACCTGGGCTCTTCGGCGGCCGACGGCATGGCGGTGGTGCTGTATGCGCGCAAGTAGAGGGCAGCGAGGTCGCTTGAAGGAAGAAGGCGGCGCTGGCGGGCGGGCGGCGGGGTTTTGCAGATGTCGGGGCGAAGTTGTTGTTGGGGGCAGGCGGGTGTCGTCACAGTGATATTTGGCTGGGCGCGGGTCTGGAGCTCGAGCTTGGGGCGGCGACCAAGCGTCACGGTGGTTCTTGCAGCAGCTTTTCTCGCAACTTCCACGCACGTCGACGGTCTGGGGAAGCTTGGACTCGGGCTCGGGATCTGGAGCGGGAGGCGGGATGGTGCTAATAAGGGCCGCAGCCAGGGCAGAGCGGACACACGAGTTCGGCGCGCGCTGACTGAAGAGGCAACAACGCGGTGTGATGCTGGTTGACGTCTGGGCGGCGCGGCGCACAAGCCCGAAGGCCCGCGCCCACTTTTATTTTCAGAGGCAACAGGCACGACCCTCGCGGCGCAGCCACTGGGCCACGGCGACGGCGGTTGCACCGGGCGCGGGCGATGACGCAGCCGTTGGTGGGTTGCATGGTTGCGCAGCGGCCAGGGAGTCTGACAGCCGGGGCAATCGGCGATGGCGGCGAATGCGCAACTTAGCAAATGCCATCTTCGCTGCACCTCCATCAGCGTCCGCACGCGCCGTGCCTTGGACCTGCGCACGTTGCGCTATGCGCTAACCCGCATCAGGCGCCATTTGACAATCTTATCTGAAGTCCGTCCGTCTCCGCACTGCCTCTTCTGTCTCCAGGTGCACGCGTCGCAGCTTCCGCGGTCCACCCTGGTCATGTCAGACAGTGACGCTGAGCCCGTCCCGGCCATCGCGCCCGATGCCAAGATTGAACACGCCCTCCGCAGCGTGGTTCGCGACCTCTGGCTTTCCGGCGACCATGAAAACCTGACCCTCAGGCGCGTGCGCAAGTCCGTGGAGCACCAGTTAGACCTGCCCGACAGCTTCCTCAGGACCGATCGAGCCTGGAAAGACCGCAGCGAGAACGTCGTCACCGATCAAGTTGTATGTGAATCATCCTCATCCCTCCGCGCCGCTCACGCCCTAACTTTGCCGTGCAGAGCGTGCAGGAACGCGAAGGCGGCGAGGCTGCGCCTGCGGAGCCAAAGGTGCCACGGGTGACGAAAGCCCCCAAACCCACCGCTCGCCCCCAAAAACGCAAGTCTTCGACCAAGAAGGCTCCTCCCGTTACCAAGCCCACGGCGCAGAAGCGGCAGAAAGCGTCCACCTCGTCCGACGATGAGGCTCATAGCGACGCAACCAAGTCCCCACAGCCTGCCGCGAAGAGGCTTGCCAGGAAGCCTCGCGTTGTTCAAGATGATTCAGAAGATGAAGAGGGTACCACCACCCCAGCGCCGCGTCCATCACCCAGTGGTGAAGGAAATTCCCAGCCCACGTCATCCCATGTTGGCAACGGTGACTCAAAAGGCCAAGACAAGCCGGCCAGTCCTGCTATGGACGCGAAGCTTTCCGACTCTGACAGTGACATGTCTGTTCTGATAGATGAGCCACCCAAGAAGAAGAAGCAGAAGAGGGGAGCTTCTGCCAAAGCCTCCAAGCCTGCTAACAGCAAGATCAAACTCAAGGGTGACAAAGATGTCGACCCACAGGAGGCAGAAGTCAAGCGATTACAGGGTTGGTTGATCAAGTGTGGCATTCGCAAGCTCTGGGGGAAAGAATTGAAGCCTTTCGAGACACCCAAGGCCAAGATCAACCACTTGAAGGGGATGCTGAAAGATGCCGGCATGGAGGGACGCTACTCGGTTGAAAAGGCCCGCCAGATCAAAGAGCACAGGGAGTTAGCTGCTGATCTCGAGGCCGTCCAGGAAGGTGCGAAGCGCTGGGGCCAGTCGGAGTCGGACGAAGACAGTAGCGCCCGACCCAGAAGGAGGCTTGCCAAAGGTCTTAAGGACTTAAAAGGCCTAATTGAAAGCGGCGACGAAGAGTCCGAGTGAGCCGTCTGCCACAACCCAAAGAAAAAAAAAACCGTTCCGGCCGAAACGTTATCCGGCAATAGCCGTGCTGCGATAATATCAAAATCCTCCCCCCTGTGTGGAATACTGCACTTCTAGCAGTGAACGTGGGGAAGGTAATCCGAGGCAAGACCACAGGAAAATCAGGCGATGCACGGGTATGACGCGTGGCGGTGCACGTCGAAACTGTTGACTAGGGTAGTGTATTGATGGCGTCTAGTCCTCATGACGTGCCTTGCAAAAGAGTTGCATGCCAAACACCCAGGATCAACTGGTTGTGATGACAGTCACACGGAGTCTATCATAGCTTTGCGTGCCGTGGGCGTTTCACACAATTATTGTTTTCAGCGAGCACAGAAAGTTTGTTAGGTGTTCGACTTGACCAGAATGTCCGGGCATGTCGACAAAGATGAAATATTCGGAAGTAGATGCCTCGTTCAAAAGCCTAAACCCTCATAACAGTTTTTAATAGCCAAAATCGAGCCTGCGGCCATTGTCGCAGCTGATTCGTCGTCCCTCGAAGTCTCCGTTTGCTTCGAGCAGGCTTTCCAGAAAGTAAGACTGCCTTTACAACCCGAGCTTCTGTTTCTTGATCCTGGGAACAATACCGACAAGGGTAATAAGAGATGCAACAATGACAGCCCAAGTATTGATGTGCAAGGCGTTGACGTTGAAGGTGGTCCTGGTCGCAGCCGCAATGGTCACGAGTGCGAGCACAAAGGTTACGTACCCAAAAAATCGGTGGTACTTGTAGATCTTCTTTGCCCTGTCAACGCCCCGATAGACCTGAGGCGTGAAAAATTGGGTGAATCCGACGACGACCTGCAACACTAGGAAGATGTAGGTGATGATACCGAGGATGGCATGTGGGGATTCCAGATGATCCAGGCCGCCGCGCTCTTTGTTCACCTCAATAACGATGAGGCCAGAGAGCAGTGCGAGAACGCCGACGTGATTCAGGACAGCGTGGACATAGGTTCCGCGGCGCTTCTGGTCCGGCGTGTGTGTTGGCTGCAAAATAAGGGCGGCTTGGGTGATGAGCAGCAACCCAGTGGAGTTGAGCAGCTAAGCCGTCATCAGCGTGTGGACCAGGGGTGAGAAACGGGGAGGGAGATGAATTACCGGATGAGCAGTAAAAAGTATCACGTCGTGGGATAGAATGCCGGCCCACACGATGGCAGTGAGCTGGAAGAGTGAGCATAGTTGGAACAGAGCAACGACATTGGTTCGGAGGACTTACGATCCAGATGCCGGCTTGTGCGATAACACCGGTGCCAAGGACCAGATTCCAGGCGAGTGGCTTGCCCTCCTTCTGCGAGGCATCGCCAGGACGTCCAAGAAGCGGTTCCTGCTCGCCGTGGCCGTTGGTGACGGAGTCTGGATGCTGCTCGGGGATGCCGGTGGCGGAGGCCATTGTTTGAGACGAGAAATTTGGGAAGACGGCGGAACCCTCGGGGTCTGAAGCGCGGCGGGAGCGGTGAATTATTATACGCTGCAAAGGCGGGGTGGGAATGGCGCCCCGGGAGAGACTGTTGACGACATGCCAGCCGGGCCCAAGCTCCTGACAGCTCTAGCCGCCAGCCCACTCACAGCCCCGTATTACAAAAGCTTCGTGTCGTGCCGCTGCCCATTGGACGGCCGCTAGCAGCGCGCAGGACCACCAGTGGGGGCCAGTGGGTTCCCGAAGTGCCGGGCAGCCCGGCCAACGCAGCAACCGACCAGCTGGGCCATTTCTACTTTCTGCCGCCGCTCTGCTCGACTCTCCCGAAGCACTCTGCCTTTCACACCACACCAGGCCCGTCGCCGAGCTCTCTTCTTGTGCTCTCCACGTCGCCTACCACCCTTGTTCATTCCAATTGTTCGTTTGGTTCTTTTTATTTCCCCCTCTTCCTCCTGCGCTTGAGATCAAGATGGAAATTGCATCTGTGCGCTACATGCATCGTCGCACCATTTCAAACCTGACTTTAGATTCAATCAGTGCCGTGGCGGCCTTGCCATAGCTGGTTACCACTGTTGGCTACGTCAGCTCGTCCGAATGTTTCTCATCAGCCGAGCCGGGTTTAGCAACATCTCCGCCGCTGCCACCAGCAGCTTTGGCTCTGCCTACCCTCCAGTATTGACGAACAGATGCATTTTCTAAGTAGCCCGAAGTAGTAGCTCCGCGGCGCTCTCTGAAAAATCATTGACAATATTTTTTTGATGTCTTCGTGATAGCCGTTGCTCAGATCAGCTGCCGTGTTATGTCAGGCATCAAGCGTTCCTAGTTCTTGTCATCGATAAGGAGAAAGGTAGAGTTGACAAGCATGCTTATTAGCTGATATCAGTGAAGAACCCCCTCCCTCATGTTGAAAGCGTGAGCCATCGCGCGCGATAGTGCGGTCAAGAGTGAGATGATACTTGTTAGAAATGTAATAAAGCGTAGACGGTTCTGTAGTATCCAGTTGAGCGGCAGATTCGCATGCTAAACCGTCGATCCATAAAGCAAGTGCTCGTAGGATCACAGGATCGTCCAGTGCTTACACGGACTCCTTCGAGGGGGTTTTTTTTTTAAAAAAAAAAAGGAAAGGCATGAGAGGCGGGCTAGCCTCGTTCAGCTCGAGGGCAGAGCGTATAAGGGAAGCCATGAGTGGATAAGAGATCGACGTGTTGCACCGACGGTATTGTCTACCTACTCAAGATTGGCACAATGGCTGTGAATAGCCATGCGTGCTTCGATGTATTTAGTGACGTGGAGGCAGGCGGTCACAGGCAGCGGAGGTGCACTGGTGACTGGGCGGAGAGCGAGCGGAGGCGCCCCGCCGGGCATTGACGCTCGGACAACCTGACGTGCGCGCCTCGGCGGCAGCCTGTCTGCGCTCAAACTACCATTCAAACATCCGCCGCCTCTCCTGCCGCAACGCCTACCACCACACCTGCACTCCCCGACCCTCTCTATTGTCGCGCCCGCTGCACGCGCCCGCTCGTCCTCGCCTACAGCACACACATATCGACGACGTCAGCACCATGCAGATCAAGTAGGTCGCTGCCCCGCCCCCACTACGCTGGCTAACCGCGCCAACAGGGTGCGCACTCTGACCGGCAAGGAGATCGAGCTCGACATCGAGCCCGACTACAAGGTACCGCAACCTTGTACCTGTCAAGTGCGATTCCCAACTGATAATGCTGCTTTCCCAGGTCTCGCGCATAAAGGAGCGGGTGGAAGAGAAGGAGGGGATTCCCCCGGTCCAGCAGCGTCTGATCTTCGGCGGCAAGCAAATGTGTGTGATTTTGCCCACATAGCCGCCGCCCCTTCGCAGCTGACGCAGTTTCTATTCGATGTAGGAGCGACGACAAGACGGCCGCCGAATACAACCTTGAGGGCGGCGCTACTCTGCACCTTGTCCTTGCCCTGCGCGGCGGCGCCGCATGAAGTCCTCACTTGTCGGCGACAAACAAGCCTAAGATGGACCACACAAGCTTTTGAAGGAAGATGATGCTACCGGGGAAATCTTTTGGTGTAGGCTCTGCATCAGCTTCGACTCGCGCCGAGGGCGACCTTCGAACTAGGTCATGTTCCAGTCATGCACGAGCACGGACAGCGAGCACAATCCACATTTTCAGATAGACAATCGCCAAACACATGGCAGGTCTGCTCGTCCTTTCATCTTGGTCTAACCGAACAACATTGATGAAATTCCCTCTATCTCTACTCTCTTCTGAAGCTCTGTAAACGCCACTCTGATCCTTCAAAATTGGGGTATCCCTTTCCATTGCACCCAAGAAGTTCGCCGTGTAATCACTATCCCATAAATGCTTGAAACCCCACCAACACCGTGCTTGTCCAGAAATATAAAAATTCAAGTGCAAAATTCCTACTTTTTCTTCGACGGCATCAGGCAGTTCGTCTCCGCCTTCCGCTTTAAGGGACGCGCAACACTTCCAGCTACTGGAGCGGTCGCCTGGGCTCTCATCTCCACGTTACCATCCGTCCCTTCCGTCTTCCTTACTGAGGTGGGAAGACCAGCTCCAGTCGTTAGCGCCCTCAGTCTCGCCTCAGCTTCTTCCCTCTGCCTTCGAATAGTGTCGCCAGGCGTAGGTGCTGGACGTGCCGGCAGGGAAGTCCTCGACGACGCTTGCTTTCCCCGATCAATAGGCTGTGGAGCCCTGCTCTTCTCTGCCACCATGCTCTTTGGAGCGGCCATTGTTTTGGTCCGGCTGCTGAGGAGATGAGTTGGCACATTCATCAGCGAAGTACTCTTCTTGGCCGTCAGGCTGGCCTGAGCCTTGTGCTGAATCTTAGCCATGATGCCGCGACCAGTAAGCCTCTTCTTCGACTCTCCAGGCATGTACGTATAGTTGCGCGGATCCCTAGTCAGTGACGGGCCCGATGTTGCGTGTGTGCGGCGATGCTGGACGGGATCGAAAGCGCGGTTGAGCAGCGTGCTGGTGTTCTTCTTGCGCTCTTGTTCCGTCTTCGCCAGAGCAGCCTTCAAGGCATCCTGCTGCTGGATGATTTCCTCCTCCTGCTCGCGCCGGAGCTTGTAGTAGACCTTGCACCACATGGTGGGGTTGCGGGGTTTGTGTGGCTTCTGCTCCCAGTTCTGTATGTCGCGTTTGATGAAATTGAGCCATAATGGACCAGTGTCCTCAGCAATGTGTGGACTGTTGGCCTCGATCTCGCGTAGCTGCTTGGGGTTTTCGATTTTCTTCAGGACGGACTCCAGCACATGGAACGGGATGTCGCCAACGTCAACGACAAGGTCCACACTGCGCTGCAAGCGCCGCTTGACCATTTCCAGCAAGGAGGGGGCGGGCATAATGGCCGGCGGGGCGGAGGCAGTCGGGAGGGAACTCGAGTCCAGAGGAAGCAAAGGTTCAAGGCGTCGTAGCTCTGTGGCGCAGGCGGAGTTCGCGGCCAAGTGCGGCAGCAAGCTCCATGTGGATGCGGCGTATGGGCGTGGGGGGCAACGTTGCAATTTGGCAGGTCAGAGTGAGTTTCAAGAAGCCCGTGTCAGGCGGCTGCAGCAGAAGGGGGCAGCGGGGGCACGATATCTTCGACAGCCAAGCAGGCAGGACAGGACAGGATGTCAAAGGAGGCGGAGGGGACGGGTGACCACTGCTCCCAGCCTGACGTCTTTAAATAATGGGCGGCCGCCTCCCGATGTTCTTCCGGGCGGCTGCAGTCCAAACTACTACTACGACTTCCATGCGCGATTGCACCATCCGTCCTCTCTCACCCCCGCGCTTCCACCATGTCGTCGCAGGACTATGGCCTGCTCGACCAGATCGACGAGGGTATGTGTGTCGCGCCCCAGCCGCGCCATTGACAGCTTCTGATGCCGCGCAGATCAAATCCACAAGTCGCGTCTGTTGCGCATCGAAGAGCGACCCTTTCAGCGCATAACCAAACGTCTCCTCACGCCCGACTCGCCCTTATACGCCCCTCCCGCCGCCTTACCGACCCCTCCACCAGATGCTACTCCGACCGATGATGACCACGACGCCGCCCGCGCCCGCCAGGCCGCCGAGCGGGAGGCTTGGCGCACCGACATGCTGCTCGACTTTGCCGCTCTAGCCGACAGCGTTGTCCGCATCCAGCTGCTGCGCAACAGCAACGAAACTGAGAGGAAACGCTATGCTGCGGAAAAGGCCAAAATCGAGGCAACAGCTGCCGCAATTCGCGAGAGTACTGCGTCGTTACGGCTCCAGTTGGATGCGGCACGTGCGACCTTGGCCCGCAGGAAAACGTACGACGAGCTGGCCGAGCGCATAACGAGCAACCGCATGTTGCGTCCGCGCGAAGACCAAACCACGCAGCTTCACAAATTGGAGTCTGAGATCGCCGAGCTGGAGCAAGAGAGCAGAGTCTACGCCCAGACGTGGGCTGAAAGGAGAGAGCAGTTTGGCAGGATTGTTGAGGAAGGCCGTCAGATGCTCCGGCTCATTCGGGACGAAAAAGAAGAGGCCGAGCGCAAGGAGGGTATGGAGGGGGGTGAAGAAGGTTTGGATGAAGGAGCCGAGGGCGGCAGTGCAAAGGGAGAGACAAGCGCTGTCGGCACCCCGCGGCCAGATGTCGGGGGCCAGACGCCAAATACAGCCTTTACGAGCCAGCTTGCCGTGCAGAAGGGCTTGCTTTCAGCCCCGAGTCCGGCTGCCAGCTTTGGAGGTGCCGCCAGCCCCGCCAGGAGGGATGACGACAGCCAGAACGACAGCAGAGAACGAGACGCAGACATGGCCGAGTCTGGGGAGGTTGGGAACGAGAGCGAAATGGAAGAAGGCGAAGCAGAAGAAAACACCCCCGGCGAAAAGATGGATGTCTCGTAGGATCCGCGTCCCAGATACAGATTAGCATTCAATGGCGTCGGGTGTTTGGAGCAGCTGGGCGTAATGGTAGGCCGGGGTCTCTGTTCAGCTGCAGCAATGACATTACAGGTTATGAAAATTATTCCAACTTCCAATCCAATAAGTTTATTGAAAGACATGTTTAGCAGCATCGACTCCGACGCGCCGGCCGAAGCGTAGTAGAAAATCACCAACGCCAATTTCACCATCGCGTCATACTCCCAGCCAATCCGTCATTTTGGCGCTCATGTCGTTCCTCCTGGTTTAGAACAAACAATCCAGGCAGCAGCAGCAAGCCAAACCCGCTAATAGACCGGTGAAGATGCCGTCCGAGCCACTCTTCTTCTCCTCCACGTAAACCGTCTGAGGCGGATATCCTTGCTGGTACTGCATCTGGCCTGGCGGCGGACCATACATCTGCTGCTGATCGGGAGGATAGTATCCTTGAGGCGGAGGTGCTCCGTAATATCCCTGAGGGGCAGGAGAACCATAGGCTCCTGGAGGCGGTGGTGTTGAGTAGTCAGAGGGTGGAGGCGGGCCATAAGCAGCTGGCGGCGGCTGCTGCGGATAGCCAGGGGGGGGAGCGTCCTGTTCACAGTCAATACCAATGGTCTTGTTCAACCGAAGGGGTTGCGAGAGTGCCCACAAATTTTTGCGACATTGCGCTTCTCGATTAACGGTGTACTGCAGAAAAGATAGCCCCAGGCTGGTCACCGGGATGCGACACGCCGCTGCTACAGATGCGATGGAGACAGGAATGCGATAAGGCTCGGTCGTTGCTGCTGTTGCGCCGGGGGCGGAAGTGGTGATGGCGGCACTAGGAGGAAGACAGCGAGCAACGCAGGTAAGAGGAGCAAGGAGCGTCAAGAAAGAAAGCACGGGAGAAAAGGCCAGCGGCGACTTAATGTGTCGCAAGATGGGGGGAGTGTCACAATCTCTCGGCATTGCGGCGGAGCGGACATGGGATGCGCGTGCCACTAGCCGCTTGCGGACAAGCAGCTCTTGGGCCCGGCTGCTCCGCGTGTGCCGTGGCGCCATCTCTCCGCCAAGCCCAGCGGCAACCCGCGGTATTCGCTGGGACGAGCGCCAGCTGTTCCTCTCGCCATCCACAAGCCGGCCCTCACGGCGTTGCCTGCATTGTCGAGTTGCTTCTGGGGCAGCAGTGCGGGGCCAAGCATCTGGACCCGTGCCAAGCCCGCGCGGACATTGTGGCCTTAGCGAGCGCCAGCAGCCCAAGGCATTTCCTCAATCCTCCAGATGAACAACCCCTGACTTTGGACCAGTGGCTTGCAGGTGTACCCTGGCCGGCGGCCCCACGCCGTTGCAAAATATAGGGTACCGCCGCTACGACGGCCACATCGACATGTCCTCTACGCAGCAACCCAATCGCATAGAGGTTTGCTTCTACTACTATTGTGGTTCTATCGACCGTTCTCGACTCCACAATGATCCCGCCGCCTTCAGCTGCCGATCTTTCGGCCGGGTTGGGCCTCGTCCAACTACGCAAAGGCACAGGCCCTGCCATTTGATCCCACCAAGGCCAAATCCACCCGCGTCTCGCATTGGCTGCGTCTGCTCCCTACATGCAGGGTACTCCACGAACCGTTACAGGAAGCATCTATACACTTGCTTTCCGCAGGCATCGCCATTGCTACCGCTTCAGAGACAGCTTGCTTAGTGGGACGTGGGTTCCCGAGCAAAGTGACCGGTGGGAATCTTGTCAGGGAAACGGACCTTCATGCAGCATGTCATACGCAAAACGACTTCAAAGACTTGCGCTGCGAGTGTGTTAGGAAAAACCATAGCATCTAGCGGACGATAGGGCATGATCGGCGGCGCCAGACGGTCAGTGCTGTTCCTGCGGAGACGGGGCCGATCCGGAGGCGGGAAGGAAGATCGTACTCGTAGGTGCAGCTTTCAACCCGCCGTGGCGGGTTGCGAGAATTGAGTCCACCTACACCTGTCTCACCGGATACTCAGGTGTTTGGACGTGTTCGTACTGGTTTTGAAACTCGCATCCACGTCCGGATATTTACTTCTTCTTCAACTACCCACGTAAGGGAAAACGTACCGTCCTTCGCAGGGATCAATATTTTTTCAATCTACTGTGCTGCTCTCAACCACGTAGGTCTTGATACTATTGCATTAGGTATTGCGCGCGCAAGCCTACTACTTGAGCCGTAGAGGTTCGGGGGACGCTATAAAGGAAGGATGTCAGGGATGGTGCTGCAGCCACGCCTTTCGCTTCTCTCCCAGCCACCAGTCATTGCGTCACTGCAGTTCCGGCACTGCTCTTCGCCCTAAGCACTTGCTTCGTCCGCCCCCGCGCCGCTTCTCTAACACCGCCTTTCGCTGCTGCCTTCGCCAGCTCGCGCGCCAAAGCGCGTCGCTCCTTTCGTCACCGTACTACGCCGTGCCGGCTCGTGCATCCCTGCACCCTTCGCATTAGAAGTCCTAATTCCACGCCTTCCAAGGAACTGTGCCCACGAGCCGTGGCTGCCGTCATCACCATCTCTCCAAACATTCGCAACAATGCCAGCGATACCGCGCGCTCAAGCTCCCAATGGAGTCACACTCGACAACGCCGCCTTCGAGTCGCGCTCCGCTCCCACCAGTGATCCGCTTCCCGCCGACTCGTACAGCCATCTCATCTCCCGCCAGGCCTATGATTCGAGCGGCGGCTACATTCCCCTTTCTTATCAGGGTCTCAATTCCGGACCCGCCCCGGGAGCCGTCGTTGGCATCGTCCTGGGCTCCGTCGCCGGCTTCTTGCTCATTGCCTGGCTGCTTCTCACGGTTGCCAACCTTGGGGGCCGCAACGCCATCGCCGGTGAAGAGGAGATAGTTGTGCGCGAACGCCCTCCTCGCTCCCCACGTTCCCGCCGCAGCCGCCGCACCTCCAGACATGAGCATGAGATCCGTGAAATCAGCAGGAGTCCGCGTCCACACCCGCACATAATTGTCGAAGAGCGCCGCACGAGCGGGCCTCCACCCCCGCCCCCGCAGCCACGTCCGCGCAGTCGCTCCGTGCTGGTCGAGGAGCGCATCAGCGCTGATCGGAGAGTCGATGGCGATGACATTGTGGAGGTTATTGAGGAGCACAGCCCGCCCAGGCGCCATCGGAGCAGACGTGACTCGGGCGGATACAGGTCAGTCAACCTCGGGCTCCCGCAGTAGCGACACGTCTCACAGGTAATCGGTTCAAAGCTTACTGAAACAATAAACAGGAGACCACCCTACTGATTCACAAATCGAAACTCGTTGCAACATGCACACATGTACGGATTACGTGCTACGCGTCTTTTCTCTACTTCGATCAGCTGCTTTTTGGGCGTTTCAAAGCCGAGGCAGCAAGAGCGGCTGCATATTGGTGGAGTCATACTTAAGGCTGAAGTATTGACGTCTACTGTTCTGGCCTGAGAACAGCCCCTTCACGAGAAACTGTTGCTGTTGTCTTCTTGTAATTGCTATCATAATATCGTTCTAAAATGCAGCGGTCTGGCTGTTTAACGGCAGCCTTTCCCTGCCTTATCGTCCGCTCTTCTCAGACTGCGGATTTTGACCCAACACCTCTCTTCTTGCGACGGTTTTCCGTGGCTTCTTCGATCTTGTCTTTACGCCACTCGCACTCTTCTGCAAATTCGCAGATGCGACACTTGAAGGCTTCTTCGATATCGACGCCTTTTGCTTTCCGCTCGCCACGCCACCACCTCATCTCCTCTGCGAGATAGCTTTCCAGCGTTCTCTCATCATAGACAAATGATTTTGATCCCAGGATGTCACCGGTTCGCTGGTGACGAAATTCAGCCCGAAGAACTTGGCCAATAGCGCTAGGCCCTGAAATGGTCTGGCGAAACTCTTGGATCATCAAGCCCCAAAGCTTTGAGAGCGAGTTGTGAGCCAACAACTCCGACACGGTGTCCTGCTGGCTGCTTAAGAGAGTCTCATGATCATCCAGTAAGTTGTCTTGGAAATTGCAGTCCGAACCACCGATTTCCGCCACAAAGGCATCGGTGAAGATTTCGCTTGAGCGGAGCCGGTACCGTTTGAAAATGGTTTCTGCATCAACCAGGTCGGTTGCCAGATCTGCTAGAAGCCTTCGATACATCATTAGCTGCATGATTGTGGGTCTCATTGATGAGCCTTGCGGAAGAGTCTTGCTGCCTCGGGTCTTAACATCGGTTATCCAGACCTTCCTCCGAGGATGTGTTTCGTCGACCAAGTTTTTCGATTCGAGGTCGACTGCTTCTTGAGCCTGGAAAAACCGCGAGATCGACGTCTGGTTGGCAGGCTGGCTTTTTAGCCTGTTGATTCGGGCAAGAGCGAGCTCCTCTAGCCCTTCGTCTGGGCACGTGTAGGACAGTTCGTCGATGATACCATTGATGACTTGGCCGTCGATGACTCCCCACAATTCGAGCTCGCGCGTGTGGCCCGTCTGTCTCAAGGTTCGCAAGCCCTGGACGATGTTCCAAATCTTTAGACCCCAAGCATCCTCTCTCGACTGTACCACGACTTCAACCTTTGTATGCACCTGATCCTCGAGTTGCTTGTGGACTTTGGAACCTTGCTTCATGGCAGGAGTCCGTCTCTTTCGGCCATGCTTCGTCAACGTATACCAGTACTGCAGCTCGCACCATGCTGGAGAAACAACGTCCGTGACGGAAAGCGGCTTCTTAGGCGAGGTTCGAAAGCGCTCCAGCGGAGACCTTTCGTCGGGAGCAGTGTGCTTTGACTGCACCAAAGGACGCTCCGCAGGATTTTCCTCGCGGGCAACTAAACGCTGTCAGCACGTCAGCGTTTGCTCGGCTAGGTCGAGGCGCTTCTCACAGTCCCCTGGGCCCAGGTTGTAGCCGATATTGATATGTGACGGCGACAGAGCCGGCGACTTCCCGCCTGGGTTGGATGAAAGCAGGGCTGGAAGGCGAATGGCGGCAGTGTGAGGCGCATAATCTTCGACGCTTCCAGGGACCAAGGACGCGACAGGCGCAGTTTCCAGTTCAGAGAGGACCTGAAGCACTACCTCGCTATCCAAGTCGCTGCCATAATCGGAGTCGCTGGCCGGATTCACGGGCGGCGATGTACGGGTGGCCATTGTTAGCCATGGCCAGAGTCATGTCGGCGGCGGCGTCATAGATGCGCGAGCCGTGCGCCTCGACGCGACCGTGTTCGTCACGGCCTAAGGCAGGTAGGCGCGTTGTGGCGCTGTCGGTCCCTCTCGGCTCTGCGGCGTTGGCCTCGGGGCCAGCCGGCACCACAGCGGGTGACGAAAGATTTGAGCCCTTTGAGCCTTGAGCCCCACCAAGGACGCTGCGCAATGCCCCCCCATGGGTAGCTGGATCCAATATCTGGACATAGACGTGAGTTTTAAAACTACACAAACACGTACGGATATTGGCTCTAACTCCCCAAATAAGCGTGGTGTAGTATCTCTATGAGCTGGCAGATGCGGGTAGGCTCGATTTTTCTGTCACCCGCTGTGCCAGGCTCACGTTCCCACCATGGTCCACGCGCGCCCGCTGATCGCCGCCGGGCTGAAATACCTCAATCTTCACCCCGAAGATGCCGTCTTATTACGTGCCCAAGACTGCCGCAACGGCATCCGCACCATGACCCCCACAACTTCTGCCCGTGTGCTTCTCCGTCGCGGTCCCCTTTTTCCGCGTGCCGCAGGCCGTCCTGCAGGCGTCCGACGCAAATGTACAAAGGCCAAGAGCGGCCAGTCTCTCGAAGAGCCTCCTGAATCGGAGCCAAAGACCGTTACCATTCAAGGACCATCGTGGATGTGGCTCGAACCTTTAGGAAGGCCCTTTCGTGCCTACAGTCGAGCACAGGCCCGCCGTCCCTATGTTGTCCAGTTGTTAAGCACCATCACGGTACGGCCCCCACTCTCAACCGAAATGCCACGCTGACCCGTCACTGCAGATTTGGTTCTTTGGCGATCTGTCCGCCCAGATGATTTCTGCTTCCGAGGAAGATTCATACTCGCCGTCCAGAGCACTGCGTTCCGTCTTCATCGGCAGTCTTACGTCTATTCCCAATTATCGATGGTTCATCTTTCTGGGTCAGTCCTTTAACTACGGCTCGAAGCTGCTGAGCCTGGCCACCAAAATCGTTGTAAACCAACTGGTATTTACGCCGGTCTTCAATACCTACTTCTTCTCCATGCATTCTTTGTTGGGCGGGGCAACTTTTGAAGAACTTACCGAGAGGATCAAAATCGCCGTTCCCATTTCATGGGTGAACTCATGCAAACGTTAGTCACCTCGCGACCCTTTACAAGCGGGATGCTGACCAAGAGCCAGTCTGGCCTGCTGTTACTGCCTTCAGCTTCACATTCATTCCACCACAATTTCGAAGCGTATTTGCAGGTATGAAGATTACTCAATGGTTGCGACAGTATAGCTGACTCATTCAAGGCTTTATCGCAATCGGTTGGCAGAGTTGGCTGACCCTCCTCAACCAACGCGCAGCGGCTCAGGAAAAGGCTGATCACGAGAAGCAGCGAGACCAGCACTTGCACCTTTCGCAGTCTGTGTCCCATGAGCTTGCTTAGAATTTGGGCATATGTATCATTAGACACAAACAAGACATAGACGTAGTTATTCAGCAAACAAGCGTGATTTCCGTTTCATCATGACAACCACACCCCGTCATAAGCACTTCACGCAATAAACAAGAACGGAACCGACGGCAAGAATTGATGTCTTGAAGACTTTCATGAGATCATCTCAATGCCCGTGGTATTAATGTACAAGCATCGCTGTGGGCTACCATCCCATGCTCCACTGAAAAAGCCAGAAACCCGAGCCCATCATCCATTTGATTTGAAACCCATTTCCTATAACGCCAGGCATCCGTCCGCAAAACCAGAGAGCAATCACCAACCCCGTCGAATGAAACTAGTCACCGACTTATGGTATCTGGGGGTGACGCGAAGAAGGAAGCTCTCTAAGAGCGCTCGCCACGAAGGCGGCGGGCCAGCTGGATGTCCTTGGACTCTGTCATGGTACGTTAGCAGCTGAAAGTGAGAGTAGCTGATCAGGGTGTTGACTTACGGATGGTAACACGCTTGGCGTGAATGGCGCAAAGGTTGGTGTCTTCGAAGAGCGAGACGAGGTAAGCCTCGACAGACTCCTGGAGAGCACCGATGGCCGACGACTGGAAGCGGAGGTCGGAC
Source organism: Diplodia mutila (assembly GCA_022560015.1). NCBI lineage: Eukaryota > Fungi > Ascomycota > Dothideomycetes > Botryosphaeriales > Botryosphaeriaceae > Diplodia > Diplodia mutila. The sequence goes on along the minus strand of JAFISB010000031.1, from coordinate 80,501 downwards.
TTGAAGTCCTGGGCGATCTCACGAACCAGACGCTGGAAGGGGAGCTTGCGGATCAAGAGCTCAGTCGACTTCTGGTAACGACGGATCTCACGAAGAGCGACGGTGCCGGGCTTGTAGCGGTGGGGCTTCTTGACACCACCGGTAGAAGGGGCGGACTTGCGGGCGGCCTTGGAGGCGAGAGCCTTGCGGGGTGCCTTGCCACCAGTGGACTTGCCTAATGTGGATGAGTCAGCAAGTGTAAGGTGAGGTGAGATAGCGATGTTGTTGCAGCGCGCGACCGGGCGAAACGCGACCGGCACGCGTACAACAACAGTGCAGCGACAGTGAGGGGTGTGGGGACACTTACGGGCTGTCTGCTTGGTACGGGCCATCGTTGCGGTTGATGCGCGGTGTTGCGATGGGTTGTGTGGATGGAGATGTGGAGTTGTCGATGACGGGTGGAGTCGCCGATGGGTGTTGTTAGGAGTTGGAGGAGCGGGAGTGGGAGAGGCGCTTATATGGAAGGCGGGCGGGCGGCGGATGATCAGGCAGCGGCGCCCTGACTGTTTCCGCTGCCGATTTTAGCGCGCTTTGAACGGCCTTACCAAGTGCTGGATTCAGAGCGATTGCTGGCGATACTGCGATTGGCTGAAAATAACGAAATTTGCGCTAATCCGGAACGGGGCCCGCTGCAAGATCACCTTAGCGAGCGATGACGCCCGCGCCCGCGGCTCCGCTGGCCCCTGCACCCGCGCCGCCCATGTTGATGTTGATGAGCGTGCCAACGCGTCGTTCCGCCGCATTTGATAAATGCGCATAGCGCCGCTCGTCCTCTTTGCCTCGACCACATTCGACCAACCACCACTCGCGTCTCCACGCTCACTTCAACCCCACACTTTCGAACCCACTCACTCAATCTCCATCATCATGACTGGCCGTGCGTCTCCACCCCTCCCGCTGCGCCTTCAACGGCTTCCATACTGACCTTCTCCAGGTGGCAAGGGTGGCAAGGGCCTTGGCAAGGGCGGTGCCAAGCGTCACAGGAAGATCTTGCGCGACAACATCCAAGGTATCACCAAGCCCGCCATCCGTCGTCTCGCTCGCCGTGGCGGTGTCAAGCGTATCTCTGCCAGTATGTAACACGTCCGTTTTGTCAAAGGCCTCTGTTGACAGTCCCCAGTGATCTACGAGGAGACCCGTGGCGTCCTCAAGACCTTCCTCGAGGGTGTTATCCGTGACGCCGTCACCTACACCGAGCACGCCAAGCGCAAGACCGTCACCTCCCTGGACGTAGTCTACGCCCTCAAGAGGCAAGGCCGCACCCTGTACGGTTTCGGTGGTTAAGCAACATTCGTTTTTCCATGTTTTCACGAATCTTCTACATCGGCCTGGCTAGGCGCGATATGAAGCCTTTTTCGCCGGATGGGTCTGGCTGGGTTTATGGGCTTTGTTGTATCATACGGCATATGGAGTTCGACGGAGGGTCAAGCAAGTCACATTGAATCAAGGAATGATACCATATAATCGAACAATCCTTGCGCATTTTATCGCGCTATATTCTTTTTTTCTTTCTAAATATCCTGATTACTGGTGACTAAATTTAACTCCCCTTATAAGAGTCTTAGCGCTAAGGCCTATCTAAGGCCTACAGCCGCCGGCTACTCTAGCCGGCCGCCGCCTACGCCTATCGCCTCCTACGCCTAGTAGGTAACTAGGGCCTCTACTAGCCGTCTAAAGCGACTTACTAGTTATTAGTTAACTAGTCTATAACTACTAGTAATAGATATAGTTATTACTATTTCTTTTAGCCTACTAGAGGCTGGCTAGTCTAGTAAATAAAATAGTATCTTATATTATATACTTTTTAAATTAGATTATCTTTAAAACGCTTATTTATTATAGTTTTAAACTCTATATAGACGCTAAATAAAATAAATAAATAAAAATAATAAATACTAGTACGTTATACCGCAAAATACTATAAATATCTCCCTAGCCGGTTGTAGTACGATGTCTGTTTTAAGTCCTGGATGACTATTTGTTTGATTCTCTACTCGTTCGAAGCGCTGCAACAGCCGTACGATAGTATAGCCCATCTCAGTCAGTGCGAATTGCTGTCCGATGCAGACCCTTGGCCCACCATTGAAGGGAATGTATGTCCATGCCTTGGGCGTCCATGAATACCACCTTTCTGGCGCAAATGAAAGCACAGGCGGGAAATCTCTAGAAACAGGTGGGTAGATATCAGCACGTCGTTGCATGATAAGAGTAGAGTAGCCAACAGGCGTATCCCGAAGCACGCCAATCGGCAAGTTGCCGTCGGAACCCCCTCCACGGGGTAGCGTTGTGTCCCGGAGGGCAAAGCGGATGTTGAACGGAACAACAGGATATAGACGGAGCGTCTCGTTGATAGTGTGCTTTTACGTACGTCAGTGTGCATATAGTGCTGCTGCGTCATATATCACCTACCTGGAGATACTTCATAGACTTCAGATGCTCGTAGGTAGGCATTGCTTCATCACCCACCACGCTGAGGATCTCCTCCCTGAGCTTTTGCACAATCTTTGGGTGATTGGATAGTTCGTAAAAGAGCCATGACAGGGTGCAGGCGGTGGTATCTCTTCCGGCCAGAAGAACAGCTGCGAGCTGATCACGAAGAGTGGCGCGATCCCTGGTGTAAGAAGCGAGCGCGTGCAGAAAAGTATAACCTTCATCATTCTTAGTCCTCCTGACCAGCTCTTCAGGAGGGAGACTCAAAGCCTGGTTGATGAAGGGCTCAATAAATGCGTTCATGGTCTGGATGTTTTTGCGAAATTGCTTGCGCGGTAGCAGCCAATTCACAGGCCTACCGAGGTTAGACAATTGGGTCACTGCACGGGGGTTCGGCAGCAGCCTTAGCATACCCGCTCTTAGCGATCAAGCCTTGCACATGTTGGATCTCAGCAAATGCTCTGGCAAATTTTGCTTGAGGGTTATTTAGACTGTTGACGCTGCGGCCGAGCAGAAAATCGGTGGCCGCGTCCAGAGTGTACCTAGCTCAATGTCAGAACAGGCAGACTGGCAAGAACCTATGACAGCTACCTGGAGAACAGATCTGTGATATTGACAGCTTCGCCGTTGCCACCGAGATGCCCCAGCAGGATGTTGATGTGTCTCTCGAACACCTGGAGATCACTCAGGCGATCCTTGATGAACTGAGGTCGGATCAGCTGGCGTGCACGGTGCCATTTTGCACCATCGGTAGTGAAGATGCTGTCGCCCAAGAAATCGTGCCACTCCTGATTGAAGCGTTCGCCCTTGCCGTAGTCGGCGAACTGGGTGGCTAGAATAGCCTTGATGTTGACGGGATCGGCGGTGAAAATGGTTCGCACGCCACCCACGCCGGCTTCGACGGTGTAGGCGTTTCCGGGGTTGCTGGCGGTGCGGAACAGATCAAGCCAGAACTCGTAACTGGCATTCCTGAGAGTTGCTCTCACAGCTGCATACACAAGATCCAGGCTGAGGGGGAGGTAGGTGGCGTGGACAGGCGCGCAGCCGCCCAGGGCGCGGAGCCTGGTGGCAGCATTGATACGGGTGGCAAGCGCGTACGCAAGATAGAGCAGGATGGCGAGGGCGGCGGCGAGCGTGAGCGGCGACATGCGGTCGAGCAACTGCTGGAGCATGATGGCGCACTGGGGAGGAAACGGATGGAGGCTGGCGGGCGATGGGCGAGCTCAACAGAACAGCATGAAGCGACGTGAGCGCATGGCGGTCATGGGGTTCCATGGTGTGCGAGGCATTGGTCCCTCTTCTTGGCCGGAGGTAAGTTGTGCGCCTGAGTCCGTGGCCGTGGAAGCGCGGGGACGACGAGACAGCCCGGCGCCACGCGAGAAAGCCACAGGCACAGGCACACGGACCGACGCCGCTGCGGGGTATGTAGAACGCCACCGGCTGAGACGATTCTTTCCTTCATCACATGCTATGTATCTATATGTCAACTGCCGTTATATGCAATCGCCCACGCCCGATCCGGCGCCTAGAGCGCGCATTGCGTTCCGTTCTGGGTGCAGAACGGCATCTGGATCGGCTCCGCCTGCACGCCGCGAGCCACCAGCCGCTCGCGGAAGTCGCTCAGCCGCGGGCTCGCCGTGATCTGGCTTCTGTTCTGGCCCTGCGCGTCCTTGGCTCCGCTCCACAGCACCTCCGCCGCGGCCGCAGCCCGTGGCCACACCATGCTGTCGATGACCGCCGGGTCCGTCTGCTCAGCCCAGATGTGGCACTCGCCGCCCACCACGAGATGCGTTTGGTTGGCCGGAACACCGCTCAGCGGATCGTACGAGTACATGAGCCTCCAGTTCTTGCGCGGAGAACAGTAGTCGAGGAACGGCCAGTACGTCGCCGCCGTCTCGGGCGTGAAATCCAGCCATTGGCCCTTGCCACAGTCAAGATACTAACAGCCATGTCAGTCCATCGTCTTGCTTCTGTATCTCTGCCGCACTTACCCAGTAATTGTAGTTGCCCGCCAGAGCCTTGTGCCCACTGGCAACCGTGTCAGCAACAGCCTGGTCTGACTGCCATGTCTGGACCAAGACATCCTTGCCGAGCGTGACATTCCACTCTAGGAGCATCTCCTCCCACACGATCGGTCGGAGACCGTTGGCGCGAATCTGGTCGTGATTGCGGTCAACGAATTTCTGCATCAGGGGCTGCAGAACCGCCGTGGAGTTGGACCGGACCGTGTCGTCTAGCAGATACGACTGTGCGTTGACTTCGTCGCCTCCGCTGTGGAAATAGGATGTGTGCGGCTTGACACGCGGCAACACGTCGTCAAGCAGCGTGTCGAGAAAGTCGTCGACGGCGGACGAGTTGAGCTTCAGGGTGCCGCACGGCGGCTCGGCGCAATACGTGTCCCAGTCGGGCTGCACATTGAATGCTGCGATGAGATCCGGGTTTGTAAAGGCGATGGAGGCAGTGTGGCCTGGCATGTCGATCTCCAGGATGGGCTCGATTCCAAGTAGGTTGGCGTACTTCTGGATGTCCTCGAGATCCTCCGGCGTGTAGACGAGGCCGGCAGCGTAGGCACCCTTGGCCGAGAGCTCGGGGATGGCGGGGACTACCAGAGGCCACGACTGGGAATCGGTGATATGAATGTGGAAGCGGTTCATCTTGGCAAAGGCCATGGCGTCCAGCATGCGCTTGAGGTCTTCGACGGCATAGTAGTTGCGCGAGACGTCCATGTTGAGGCCGCGGTGAGCAAACTTGGGGGCATCCTGGATCTCGACAGGGGCGAGGCTAGTGTAGGAACCGCCTTCAGAGTGCTTGAAAAACAGTTGCGAGAAGGTAGTCAGGCCGCGCAGAAGCCCAATGGAGGAGGCCGCGGAGATGACGACCTCGCCCGACTCCGGGACATCGAGGGAGTACGACTCGTCGACGGTGTCGTCAAGCGGAGCAACGACATTGGACGGGTCAGGCTTCGTCTGCTGCAGGGTGATGGAAGAGATAAATTGCTTGTCGGAAGTGGGGGGCTCGAAGTCGGAAAAGCGCGGGTGGAATTTCCATGGCACAAAGGAGTGGTCGAAAATGGTCTCGTGGGTGCGTTGGATGGCATTCTGTACGAGCTGCTGCGAGGTGATGGTGGCAGACGAGTTGTGCGACGCAGTCTGTGGAGCAGTGTCAGCCGCAGCTGACTGGGGGGCGGGGAGCCTCAGGTACCTGATTGCTGGGGGCGTCGTAAGTGATCTTGACGTCACTGCTGATCCAGAGCGTGGTGGTGCCAGAGCTGTACTGCGACGGAATGGGCCACAGCGCAGCGGCGAAGGGCGCGCCGGCGGCGAGCAGGGCGAGCAGCTTCATGGTGCAGCTCAGGACGAGGACAAGGAGGTAGAGAAGTGCGCAGGACAGGCTGGTAAACGGGCGTGGGAAGTATATAAACGATGGAACGATGGGGGCGGGTCACCCGGCGGTGTCACTGCAGGAGCTTAACCAGAAGCGAGCGGCCGGGGAGCCCTGGATAGCGGAGTGCCGGCAGCATGGCAATAGTAATAACGGCAGAGACATCTGCTCTCCGCGCTGCTGACACGGTCAGGATGCGACGCTGCGGCCGGGGCCCAAGGCTGACTGGGCGCGGATGGCTGTCATGGCCGGCGCCTCCAATCTCTCCACCCCTGCCCCCGCCTGCTGCATTCCGCCCGCCTTCCTTGCTGCGGCCAGGCAGCGGGCAGCACGAGGCGCCCGTTGCTGGCTGCACCCGCCCACCCGCTCAGGGCGCGGTCGGCCCCATGACTCGCCTCCAGGAGATCGCCATCTCCCTCGCCTTTGTCGACTCGTGCAGGAGCGCCATGTGCGGGTAAGGTTGGCGCATCAAACACTGGCCCGCTGTGCCGTTGAAACAAACAGCATCACCATCGCTCGCTGCCAAGCCGCCGTCCATGCGTCTCGCATGCACCAGCCGCCCTGGATTGAGACACTGGCCTGGGCCTGCGCCGGCCCCTCACTCTGCGCGCACGGCCGTCGCTCCGCTGCACCGGCCATCACATTTGGTATATATAGCACCTGTACAGCATTCCTTCGCCCGTTTGCTCACGCTCTTATTACCCTTTGCGGCTCCAGGCTGACTGTGAAGCCCACTCGCTGACGTATACCGCTTGTTCTATCCTCCCATCTCGCTCGTGACCCGTCTCTCATTACAATTACAGAATATCTATGCCAAACGCCCAACGCTATGCAGATTCGGGTATAATGGTCGCTTACCAAAGGATGAATGTTGAGAAAAAGAAACACGCAACAGAACCCAGCCACACCGGCCCAGCTCGGCCTGACCCACCAGCTGCAGTCGTACTTGGCGCCGCAGTGCCCGACATGCCAGCAGATTGTTGTTGCGCACTCGGCGCTGCTGTAACGACACCGCGCCAGTAGTCTGACTTTGTTGCACCGGCCGCAACCGTGAAGACGGTGGTGAAGCCGTGTTGGTCAAAGGTGGTGAAGACTTCAGTGTCTCCAGCTGATGAGGAATCCGGCCGAGACGCTGCAGACAACGAGGTATGCGAAGCGGGTGGGGATGTTGACTGAAAAAGAAGCATTAGCAGACGCGCTTTGATGGAGAGCTAGTACGAGATGAGGCCTTACGCACAGGGGCCGAGCTAGGCGGAACGACCTTGCCGGAGCTTGTGACGGTCCAGCCGCTTGGGAGGCCTGGGTAACTGGTGGCTGTCTGAGTCGACGCCGTTGCGAGGGTCGTCGATTCCGGCACCCACGGATACACCGATGGCCTGACGTAGGTGGACGAAGAGTCGTGGGTACCCGACCAGGGAATCGGCTGTCCGCTGGAACTCGAAGTCACGGCTGGGGCAGCGCTGTCGACGTTGCTGCCGCCCGAGTGGACGCTGCCATCAACGGCCACGATGGATTGCCAGGTGCCACTGTTGTCGCCGTACTTGTACTGGGTGCCGGTGGAGTAGTCGGTGACGGCGAGAGATTTCAGCTGCATAGTGAAGGGTCCTTGCGAGTAGTCCGTGGGTCCACGCGCCCACTCTACCGTACCGGGAGAATTGAGGTCAGTATCACCGCCGGCCCAGGACCCGATCTTGATCTGCATGGGCGTCTGCGGATACTGGCCGCTCGCGTCGGCCGGCTTCAGGGCGCGAACGGTGACGCCGTCAATCTGCCACACCAGCTCCTCGGCAGTCCATTCGATGGTGTACGTCTTGAAGCCGGTCTGGCTACCGGCGTCGGCGTGGAAGGCGCCGCGGTTGTAGGTGGTGGTCTGGCCTTTGCCAAAGTAGTTGGTTTGCACCTCGTCTGCGTCGGATCCAAGCCACTCCCAGTCTATCTCATCGAGATCGTCGGACTGCAAGATGGCGGAACTGACGATGCCGGCGCCGGGCGAAGCCTTCATGGAAAACTCGACCTTTCCGAACATGATGTACCATTTGGACGCGATCTTGGGCGAATCGCCCGACTTGGTAATGGTGAAAGACGCGCCATCGGAGCCGTAGGACACGGGACCCTCGGACGTGAAGCTGTCGGACTGCTCGGAAAAGTCGATATCAACGGACCTGCCTAGGGCAGTATTGGTCTGCGCGTTTGTACTGCTGAAGAACAGAGCGGCAGTCGCAAGCGCGGCGACGGCGCGGGCGGGCGTTTTCATGTTGGCAGTGGAGACTGTGGAGAGCGGAGGAGGCAGTGGAAGCTCGGGGCAGAATTGTGGACAAGCTAGAGGCTGATGTGCAGAGTGACGCGGCGCAAAAGAAGGTTTCCTGCAGCAACAGTTGTTATAGGACACACCACCAGCCATCGCATTTCACAAGCGACGCCATAAATCGCCGCGGCGCCGCTGAGAGCTTGCAGGGGCGGCGCCGCGCGACGTGGCAGCAGCATCGCAGGCTGCTGTTGGCCGCAGCGAAAGTGCCGGGGCTGGAGAGGAAAAAGAGGAGGCTGACCCAGCCACTCGCGGCGCGCCCACGCGCGCTCCAGCCCACGTCGGCAGCGCTCGCCGAACCCCGGATTCGGCATGGGCGACTTCGGCCCGCCCGCCTGACGCACCAAAGAAAAAGGCTCGACGACCTGAGCGCCGTCCTCCTCCGCAGAACCTGCGCCGCCTCTGACCGATCCCCGCACCAAGCAGGGCCCAGCCGGCTAGTTTTGATCTTGCACCCGCCACGTGAGCCGCACTCGCTCAAGCCCAAGCGCTCGTTGTGCTAACGCCAACCAGTCAATGTCTCTAACGAACGCCGACCCCTTGGAGGCTGCGCGCTCTGCCCGCCTGGCATCGCGCACGCTTGCTGTGCTGCCCACCCAAGCCCGCAACGATGCCCTGACCGCCATTCACGATGCTTTGGCCGCTGCACGCGACAACATCCTGGCTGCAAATGCACGCGACCTGGCTGCCGCCACTCAGGCCGCGCAATCCGGCGAGCTGAAGGAGAGTCTGATCAAGCGCCTCGACCTCGGCCGCAAGGGCAAGTACGAGGATATGCTGCAGGGCATCCTCGATGTCAGGCTCCTGGACGACCCGCGTACGTGCTTTTTGCAATTGTCGCCGTGCATGACCCGTCGTTGACCACTTCATAGTCGGTAGGACCGACGTGCGCACCTTGCTGGACGACGGCCTTGTTCTCGAACGTCGTTCGTCTCCCATCGGCGTGCTACTCATCATTTTCGAGGCTCGCCCCGAGGTCATCGCAAACATTGCCTCTCTGGCTATCAAGTCTGGAAACGCCGCCATCCTCAAAGGTTCGTGACAAGTCGCATCCTGTCAGCTCCCGGCCATCGCTCATATCACACAGGCGGAAAGGAGTCGACCGAGTCTTTCAAGGCAATCTCCACCGTCATCTCGAGCGCCCTCAGCATCACGTCTGTCCCGAACGACTGCCTGCAGCTGGTGACGACCAGGGATGCCATCAAGCCCCTTCTGGAGCTGGACCAGTACATCGATCTCGTCATTCCCCGTGGCAGCAATGAGCTTGTGTCTTCGATCAAGAAAAGCACGCAAATTCCGGTGCTCGGCCACGCCGACGGCTTGTGCTCCATATACCTGCGGGCCGATTGCGCAGTCGCCATGGCCGCAAAGGTTGTCGTCGACGCCAAAACGACCTACCCCGCAGCTTGCAATAGCGTCGAGACGCTGCTGGTGGACGAGGACGCACTGAGCACCGTCCTGCCCGCCGTTGCCGAAGCACTGCTGGCCAAGGGCGTTGGGTTGCGATGTGATGCGGCGTCAAAGGCGGCGCTTACGTCGGCGCTGGACAAGCATCAAGCGGCCTTTTTGCAGGATGCGGAGAACCAGGATTTCAGGACCGAGTTCCTGGACCTCATCCTTGCCATCAAGACGATCCCACGCGCGGCGAGCGCAGAGGAGGCGGCAGACCTGGCCATTGCTCACATCAACGAGCATTCATCGCACCACACAGACGTGGTGCTGACGCAGGACCGGGCCATCGCAGAGCGGTTCCAGGACGGGGTGGACAGCTCGTCGGTGTTCTGGAACACGAGCACCAGAATGGCGGACGGGCAGCGATTCGGGTTTGGCACCGAGGTGGGCATCAGCACCAACAAGATCCATGCGCGGGGCCCCGTAGGACTCGAGGGTTTGACGATCTACCGCTGGCGCATCAATGGCAACGGGCAGGCATCGGCGGAGTACGGGTCAGGGGGCAAGGCGTGGAAGCACCAGAAGCTGCCGGTGGGCGAGCAGGAACGGTATGCAGCCACGGAAGACGAATGGGAGGTGCTCAAGCAGTTCAGAGCAGCACGGGCACGCAGCGGATGAGCAGCCGGAGCGGGTGAGCAGCGTGGAAGGCGGGAGAAGCAGGAAAGGGTAGAGCCGCAGGTTGAGGCAGAGGGGTAGGTGGTAGGGTGCGTGCGAGTCAGGGCGCTCGGCAGGTGGGGCGCGTCCACTTATCCGCGCAACAGCGGCCTCGGCGGTCGTCTTCCCCGCAGAAAGCGGCCGGCCCCATGACTTCACACTTGCACTTGAGGGTTATTCTTACGTGAAAACGAGCACGCAGTAGTCAGCCATGGCGATGCAATGACAGCGCAAAAGCGTTGACTGGATGCCACGCTCCATGTGACCGGTGAGGCTGCTCCGATTCTCGCTGACCGTGCAGGGCCAGCGGCGGCGGCGGAGCCAATGCGGGCTTAAAGTGGATTAGTCCCAGGTACCAAAGTCGCGCATCGTGAGCTTTTGGCCAGGGGAGGAGCGTTGACGAAAGTTGTGCCGGCGCAAAGCGGGCAGGCAGTCGACGCTTCCCCAGACCTATTTAAAGACCCCGCCGAGCGACACCGGGGTGCAAGCCAGCCTGCTCTCTCGTGCGTCTGCACGCCTTGTTGCTTTTGTTCCTGTACCACCGCGCTGCGATAAGCCCATCAACCCGTGGCCGGCGCGTAGATAGAGGTCTGGCGCCCATTGACTCACCTTCCGTCCCGCCGCGGCGTGGCTCCAGCTGCGCCATAGGCTGCACGGCTGCGAGGCGGTGGTAGCTTAAGAGCACCGCCCGCCGCGGCTTATTTTCCCCCGCCAACGCTTGCTGACCCCTTCAAGACACCTACCAGTTCACCATCACTGCCGTGCTTCTCTCTCCCATACTTTCCTTCCCACCGCGCTCCGAGCAGCCGCCAGAATGGCCTCCTCCGCTCCGAACGGCGTCCAGAACAAGCTTCTGGACACCATCGCCCGTACTCCCGGCCGCCAGCCGTCGCCCCAGCCCACTCACCTGAGCGTTCCCGGCTCGACACATCACCGCGTGCTGCACGAGGAGGGCCCGGGATATGTTGCGCCGAAGTTCGAGGGCAAGGAGCAGCAGATGGAGACGTACGCTTAGAGCTGGACAGCAAGCGGCATCCCGCAGTCGACTAACACATCGCAGGGTCATGGATCAGGTTGAGGAGAAGGGCTTCATCCCGGCCGACTTCGTCGAGTCCGAGACCAATTGGTTCTACAGTGAGCTAGGCATTGACGACAGCTACTTTGCTACCGAGTCTGTCGAGGCGTACGCATCCCGTTTTGCCCTCGGTCCCGCCCCGCCTGCTGACGCCTCTGCTGCAGCATTGTGAACCACATCCATTCGCTGTACGCCGCCAAGATTGCTGCATATGCCCGTGATGACAAGCTTCTCGAGATCCGCTTGGACAAGGAAGCTGTAGATCACGCCGTTTACATCGACACGAGCAAGCCTGGCGTTAGCAACATGGATGGTCCGCAGTACGAGCGCCGCATCGACCAGAAGTACCTCAACGCCTCGCCCGGAAGCAGCCTCTACCGCGTTGAGACATTCCGTTCCGCCGGCCTGCTCCCCGGCGGCAACGAGCAGCAACTCCGGTGCTACTTTGTGTACCAGTGCGAGTTTGCCAATGATGCGACCACGTCCGCCGAGGAGACCCAGCTGGAGAAGATCGGCGAGAAGCGCTTCTTGCAGAAAGCGACTAAGAACACCAAGGAGATTTACAAGCAGGTCCTTGAAAATGCCGTCATGCGCACAGGCCCCGTCATCGAGTGCTTTGACATTGAAGGCTCACGTGAGAAACGTCTGGTCATCGCCTACAAGCAGGGCTCTGCGCTTGGCCTGTTCAGTGCCTTGAGCGATCTGGTGAGCCCGTCGAGATCTTGATTGACTCCTATGAAGGATACTGACGTCCTTGTCTAGTACCATTACTACGGCTTGACTTCTTCCCGCAAATATGTCGGTATGTATTCAGTTGCATGCGTTGCTCTGTATCCCTAGGGCTGACACTTCCTCCACAGAGCAATTCTCGAATGGCTACACGGTCATGTCCATCTACTTGCGTCCCTCCCCGCAATCCGTCAGCTCGGCACGCCACCCGCCGATTGAAGCCTCAGTCCACCAGATCATCAAGGAGGTCTCTTTGCTTTACTGCATTCCACAAAACAAGTTCCAGCTGCATTTTGCCTCTGGCAGGCTGAGCCTTCAGGAGACCATCTATGCTCACTGCGTGTGGGTTTTCGTCGGTCATTTCCTCAACCGATTAGGTAAGGGTGTTATATGACAGTAAACTAGGTACTCCTTGCTGACCGCTGGTTGAAGGCTCTGAGTATACCACCTTGTCGTCAATGCTGGACAGCAACAACAGCGTGCACGCCGAACTGCTTTCCAAGCTCAAGCGCCGTCTCCGTACGGAGACGTTCACGGCGGACTACATCCTCGAAATCATCAACGAATACCCTGAGCTTATCCACTCACTGTACTTGGCATTTGCCAACACGCATTACGTCCAGACTAGGGGTGAGCAGGACGACTTCATTCCGACTCTGAGTTATTTGCGCATGAAGGTCGACAAAGTTTTGAGCGACTCAGAGCTTGAGGGACTGATCGCCAAAAATGTGACCAATGAGCATCATGCCATGGTTATGACAGCTTTCCGAACCTTCAATGCCAGTGTCCTGTATGTACAGCTTTACAGTAGCGTTTTGACATTGTTTCCTGGCTAATCTCATCTAGGAAAACCAATTTTTACACCCCAACGAAAGTTGCCTTGAGCTTCAGGCTCAACCCTACCTTCCTCCCTCCTTCAGAGTACCCACAGCCTTTGTACGGCATGTTCCTGGTGATCAGCTCTGAGTTCCGTGGTTTCCATCTTCGCTTCCGAGATATTGCACGTGGAGGTATTCGCATTGTGAAGTCGAGAAGTTCAGAAGCCTATGCTATCAATGCTAGGTCACTCTTCGACGAAAACTACAACCTTGCAAACACCCAGCAGAGGAAGAACAAAGACATCCCTGAGGGTGGTTCCAAGGGTGTCATCCTTCTGGATGTCCGCCACCAAGACAAGGCCACAGTCGCCTTTGAAAAGTACATCGACAGCATTCTGGACCTGCTGCTTCCGCCATCCAGCCCCGGTATTAAGGACCCGATCGTCGATTTGCACGGCAAACAGGAAATTCTGTTCATGGGGCCGGACGAGAACACTGCCGATCTTGTTGACTGGGCTACGGAACATGCCAGGGCAAGAGGAGCGCCTTGGTGGAAGTCATTCTTCACTGGCAAGAGTCCCAAACTTGGTGGAATCCCGCACGACCGCTACGGCATGACTACCCTCTCTGTCCGAGAGTATGTGCTTGGTATCTACCGCAAGCTCAGCCTTGACCAAAGCAAAATCCGCAAGCTCCAAACCGGCGGACCAGACGGTGATCTCGGTTCGAACGAAATCCTTCTGGGTAACGAGCAATATACAGCGATCGTGGATGGATCCGGTGTCCTTGTCGACCCTAATGGTATCGACCGTGATGAGTTGGTGCGCATGGCGCAGAACCGTGTCATGATTTCACAGTTCGATACAGCTAAGCTCTCTCCGGAGGGATACCGTGTTCTAGTTGAGGAGAACAACGTCAAACTACCTACCGGCGAGATCGTCAACAACGGAACACAATTCCGGAACACATTCCATCTGCGTGATGGCTCCGCGTACGACATCTTCGTTCCGTGCGGTGGTCGTCCTGAATCCATCGACCTCGGCACAGCCAACCGACTCATTGTGGACGGCAAGTGTCTCATCCCATACATTGTCGAAGGCGCCAACCTGTTCATCACCCAGGATGCCAAGCTTCGCTTGGAGAAGGCAGGGTGCATCCTATACAAAGATGCGTCTGCCAACAAGGGCGGTGTCACTTCGTCCTCGCTCGAAGTCCTTGCCTCGCTCTCTTTCGACGACGAGGGCTTCATCGAGCATATGTGCATCCGTGAAGACGGATCTGCGCCACAATTTTACGACGAGTACGTCAAGCAAGTGCAGCAGACCATCAAGAACAACGCCGCGCTTGAGTTTGAGGCTATCTGGAGAGAACATCAGGAGACTGGCGAGCCCCGTAGTATGCTAAGCGACAAACTCAGTGTAGCTATCACAAAGCTCGACGAGGAGTTGCAAAACACCGAGCTATGGGACAACGCAGAACTGAGGAAGTCAGTTCTAAGTGATGCGCTGCCCAGTCTCCTGCTTCAGAAGATTGGCTTGGAAACTATTATGCAACGGGTGAGTCATTTCTACCAGATCTGGCCGTATCAACGTGACTGACGAAAGTAGGTCCCCGAAAATTACCTCCGTGCCATCTTTGGAAGCTACCTGGCCAGTAGGTTCGTGTATCAATACGGCATTTCTGCAAGCCAGTTCGCTTTCTTCGCTTTGTAAGTTCTCCGGATGCTTTGAACCCAAACGCCGTACTAATATGTCAATAGCATGAACAAGAGGATGGCTCGTCTCAGGCAGTAAACGAAGAACAGGTTTTGATGTTTTTGATAGAGGCTGGACTACAAAAGTGCAATTCTACAATTCAAGAAATTACCAGCAATGGTAAACTGGCGTATGGTGTTCCGGGAAATGCAGTAATGGATGAACATGTAGTGGATGCTGGATTAGCGATGTGTTTGTCGCCCCGAATCGTGACGCCAGCTGTTTGTATAAGCAGCAACCTTCCTAATCAATTGCAAACGCCTCTTCGTTTGAGTCGTTCCCCGCGTTCTCGCAGTAGCTTGATCTTTACACATTATCATATCTATGCTATCCCTGATTCACTCAGAGTACTTCGATGAAAGCTTTGGACCAGTGGTACTGGTGAGTGATACCTCCTGGTCGCGTTTGCGGCACTCTCGGTGATACTAGTCCAGTATATACACTGCAATTCCCGCTATTTCCGAGACGATAGGATTAGTAGATGGGTTCTTCTCAACCGCTGCAGCTCTTGTTATCTCTGTTCCTCCTAGTCCTTGTCCGATCTTAAAGAGCTGCCTTTTCGGGATTACGCACTGACCCCATCTTTTTTTTTTAAAAAAAAAAACTTTATGGTAGACTACTTGCACTCATGAAATTATACTTTCAAAGTTTAGGCGAGTCCTAGTTGAAAGTCTTTAGGGCACGTTTTTATACATATTCTGATATATGCGTGAAGAAGCGTCACAACCCACGAGGGGCCGGTGGGGGCTTTCACTCGCAAAGTAAAGAGACCCTCTTTCTACCTCAGTATCCTTAAACGCCCGTATTCGAGCTGCATGGCCTTATTTAGTTTTTGTTCTTTAATCACGGATGGGTGTTACTGAAGGAATAAATAAAACCGTTCGAGTAGTATAACGGAATCACTACACGACGCTTCTAACGCCCTAAATGCTAATTTGTGCGTCGCTCTGATAACTATGGCATAGCCACTGTGTCATTGGCCTAGTCTTCTAGGATGATTTGATAGTTTAGAGGGGAGTGGAGAAATTGAGTCTCATGGCCGGGTTCGAGTCGCCGCGCTGGTTGGACGGCTACAAGAATCTACAGGAGGCAAGATGATGCCGCATGGACAGAAAGATTAAACTATCAGGTAAAGACTCGTCAGAACGCTTGGTCCAACGAATAACCCTATCCAAAAGACTACGTTCCCGAGAACAGTGCGGCCTTTCAGCAAGCGGGTTCGACTTAAGCTGACTAGAGGAATCTGCAATAGTTGCATGGCGAACAGGTAGCCTCGCACCTTCTTGAACAAGCAAAACATGACGAGCTCGTGCACCAAAGCAGAGAGCAAGAAGGTAACAAAAGTAGCGGAACCCTTGCTAAGGTGCCACGAGGAGATGGAGGAATGGTAGACGTGACGTAGGAGGAAATTGTGCACGGGACGATTCCAATCGCGCGCATACTGATCGAAGCTGACGCTATTCCACCAGTCCCCGTAGAAGCCCCTGTCCGCAAAGCGAGTCAACTCGGCCAGGACATTGAGAATACATTCCCAAATCAAATACCAAGTGAGAATTTGCTCAAGCAGCAAAGGAAACAGGATGTCGCTGACTATCCAAGGGAATTCCAGCGCGCGCTCCCGAAGTGTCATGCCAGCCTCCTTCATACGAACCGTCTCGGCAACGGGCGGGTAAATGTAGGCCTGGGAAACAACGATCATGACCCAGATTATCCCAAAGGTCGCGGCCGTCTTCTCAGCCACATACCACCAGTTGATGCGCTCCTGGCGGGGATACTCCAGCTCATAGACAAGCGTTGGGAGCATCGTCCAATCGGCGAAATTGGCAAAAGTCAGGTTGTTGGGATATGCCTGCTCTTCCGAAGTGCTCTTTCCATGCAGCTCCGACGCAAGACTTTCTATTTCGCTACGGACCACGCCAGAAAAAGCTTCAAGCTGCTCGGTGTCCAACGGCTCCCCGGATTCCACAGCGCGGGCAATTGTGGAAAGGGCAGATTGCTCATGGAGCAGATTGGTCGATGTCTTGGAGGCTGAAGAGCGGCGCCTCCGGCGGAGGCTGTCTGATTGGGGGATCTCGAAAGAGGTGACTGTAGGGCTGTTTGGGCGGGAAACGGCAGGCTCCTTTTCGGAAAGCTCGTGGAGCTTCTGCTCTAGGAGCTGTTTGCGGCGACAGACTTGCGAGACTTGGAGGGCTTAGCATAATGCGTGAGGGTGGAAGGGGCGGGGGCGGGACTGTACGGTAGCCATTGTAGAAGGAATAGCTGTGCTGCTTCATGAGGAAGACCATGCAGTGCAGGACGATGAAGACGGTGTGGGTCCAGGGCCAGTCTCGGTAGATGGTCCAGTAGAGGACAGCTCCCAGGTAGGAGGCCTGCCAGAGGTGCTCGATAATGTAGCCCGGGCCTTCCCAGGCGAGGTAGCCGGCGGCGACGGCCTTCTGCAGGGCAAAGCCGAAGAGGGTTGCGACGCACATGACGCCGTCGGTGAGGCCTAGGACGACGACGTCGCGCTCGAACATGAGGTTCCAGATCTCATTGCGACCGAGAACGCTGCCGTATATCCTCCAATTCTTGGCGGCGACGCGGATGAGCAGCAGGGCAATACACAGCCAGAAGAGGGTGAACCAGCCGCGGAAGGGCGAGTCGTAGCTGAGCGAGTTCTGGCGGTCGAAGGTGGAAAACTGGCGGGTGAAGACCAGGTCGCGGAAGCGGAGGCGGGGGTGGGGTCGTTGCTCCTGCTGCAGGCCGTGGCGCAGGATGCGGCGGATTTCGTGGTCATCAGCGGTCAGGACGTAGTGGTCCTTGGTGCCGGTGCGCTCGAGATTGACTTGGACACTCTTGCGACGGCCGTGGGGCGAGGTGTCGGTCGGGGCGCGTACGGCATCGTAGGTGGACTCACCTGGACTGCTGCCGTCGGAACCGTCTTGGGCAATGAGGCCGGGAGTGTCCAGGGCGCCGCCATCGCTGCCGGACACAATGGCGGTAGCTTCGAAGTGCATTTGGTCATAGTCCTCAGTCTCCGACATGGTGGTGGTGTCGGCTCTTCAGCGTGCAGGCCTGCCGCCTGCGGTTTCTTCTGCCAGGGGCCAGCACCAGCAGCGATCCGATACCTATCCATCAGCAATGACGTCACAACGGTTACGGTTGCGACGCAGGGGTTCCTGAGCGGTCCAAGCGGGTTCCAAAAGAATTGAGCCCACCCACATCTGCCTCACAAAGATATTGCACCATAATTTACTCATGGGGACAATTGAATCCACGTGATTGTCTGCATTCAAGACTCACATCTACGTCCGGAGATTGGATTCAACCAACTACCCACGTAGGAAGAGGGCTCACATCCTCTGTTCACCCGCTGTGCGGTGGTCCAGCTGGTTGGAGCGGCAAATGCCGACCGGCCTGCGACGACATCGCATGTATACTTGGTGACTCGTTATCGCTTGCCAGCGGTGAGAAGGTTGACCATGCACTCTTTGTTACATATCCCAGTCGGAGTCCTGCCCTGTCTTGCGACAATCGCAGCCCCCTTCGGCACCATCATGGTATCCAACGGATGGGCTTTTCATCCTTTTTCTCGCCTCCACAGAACTGCTTTGCTTCATTGCTCAGCACATCTTCCACTCGCTGACCATGGATTTCTTGCTTGGAACTGCATTGCTCATGATACAGACCCGGGCTCTGATCTCGGACGATCGTTGAGACTAGATGACGATCAACGGCCTATGCCGATGCTGCCGCAATTCACTGGCTGAAGCATTTTCTCGTATCCAGGGTGGCTATGGACGTGGTTGTGTTCAATTCGAAGAGCGTGGCAATCTAGGTGGATAAATCTCCCGTCATCTTGTAGTTTGCCCCTTGAGTAAATCCCCGCCTACATCGTCCGTGCTGTAGAAAACATGGTGCGTCTTTAGTAAAGGTCCAGACCTCCGAAGACGGCCGGTTGCTCGCCCTGCCCGTCAGGTTTATTTTGCGAGGCATGCAAATCTCTGCGCTTCTGCTCAGCCTCGGCCCTGCGCATCTCCTCCTCCTTTTGTTGCTTCTCTTCCTCTGCCGCGGCCTTTCTTGCCCGCTCCTCCTGCTCCTCAGGTGAAAGCACAGTCGTGGGATCCTTGCCCTGCTCCACCATGGTTTGGATCTGACCGAGCCCGCCCTGCCGGATCTTATCTTCTGTCGGCCATGGAAACCACGGCAGAGCGCCCAGGCCGGCTAGCCAGGCCTTCTGCTCTGCGTTGAGAGTAGCCATGGTGCGAGTCTCCTCGGGAGCAGCAGCAGCATCGCCTTGTTGAGACTCCGGTGCGGCAGCAGCGCCATTCATCATGGGAGCGTCTTCGTCAGCCTTATTTTGCGCGGACGCAGCAGCATCCTCTTTGCGCGGCGGAGGGCGAAAATTGGGCGGCACGGTGAATTTGCCAATGTGTTTGGCGTAGGTCAGCAGCTCCGCCGTGCTTACATCGCGGGCATTGGGGGCCGGAGCGGTGACGGGCGTGGCGATGAGCTCTTTGCGCGTGTCGGCGAGCAAGCTCAGAGTCGATTTGACCTGGGAATCCAAGGCATCGGCGGTCTGACGCAGGGCCAGGACGCGCTGGTAGTTGGCCTGGTGTGCGGCAACTGGGCGAATGATGTCAGCAGAGCAGTGTGGAGAGCTTGGAGGCGGGCGCACGTTGTTCGAGACCGCGACTGAGCTCATCATCGGCGGCGACCAGGTCGACAACGGCCTGCTGCGAGGGATTGTAGGAGGCGATGGAGTCAATCAGGGTGTTGAGGGCGGTCTCGACGCGCTGGAAGTGCTGGTCGAGCAGGGCGTCCATGTTGCGGCAGAGGGCGCGGGGCGGCGCAGAGATGGAGCAATGGGCAGGCCGGAGCTGGACGGTTTTGGCCGCGCGCGCGGTAACACGGACGGCTGGTCGCAGGCGCGGGCGCGGGCGGGCTTCCACTGGTCGGCGTCGCCGACGCGTGTGTTCGTGCGTTCGGCGACGAGCGACGGGCGCAGTTCACCAGGCGCAGGTGCCTGAGGACGCAGGAAATTTGGGCCAGACAGCGCTCCGCTAATCAGCGCGCAGCCCCTCACTAAGGCCTGTAGCCACATACAACCACAAGCGCCCGCTGCCAGCCCCGGCAGGTTGCGGCCAGATCCAGCGCGCAAATAATGCACGACTCGCTGGCGCCCGCACACTCCAACGTTCCTCCACGCGACTTTTCTGCTTAGGTGCCTGTGCTTGACGTAGCCTCCCGCCCGCCTGCTGCGCCTCAGCCCTCAGCCCAAGACCCCGCGATCATCTCCCACCTCGCTCTTCGCTATAGCCTTGCCAACCGCCACATTTCTTATCCTCCCCAGCCTCGATCGCACGTCTGCCTGCAAGACCCTCCCTCTCCGCAGACTGCCCTCCCCCCGCGCCCACCGAGCCCGACCGCCGCCACACCGCTGGACCTCACGCTTGGCACCGTCCATCATGGGCAAATCGTAAGTGCGACGCTTTCTTTGACTGCTTTGGCCTCCGCGCGCCTGCTCGAATGCGCAACCGCCCTTACTCGCGCCTCCGCGAAACAATGCGTTATCGCGCCTGGCGCTGCTTTGCCTCCCCGCCCAGCCTCACCACCAACCTGCCATGACGTCCGCCGGAGACGTTGCGCGGTCCCGTCGCCGCCACAGCGTCTCGCTGCACGACGTGCGCAACTCCCATGCACCGCTGTTCCAGCTTGAGCACCCGCCGGTGAAGCTTGGAAGGACCCGCGGTGGCCCCGTACCCGTCCCTGGCACACGCCAGTACGAGGGCTACGTAGGAAGCCGCCATGTCGCCCTGCAGCTGGCCGTCCGTGAACTGGATCGCGAAATATCGGCCCGCAGCTGTTTGATTCGCGTGACGCTGGAGGATTCCCGGCTAACGGTGCACTATCACAGCCAGAGCAAGCTCACCCAGCAGGAGCTAAGCGATCTCCAGAAGGCCACCCACTTCGACAAGAAAGAGCTACAGCAGTGGTACAAGGGTACGTCCTCGCAGCGCTGCCCGCGGCTCCATGCCACGCTGACCAAGGCCTGGCAGGCTTCCTAAAGGACTGCCCTTCGGGGATGCTCACCAAGGAGGAGTTCCAAAAGATCTACAAACAGTTTTTCCCATTCGGTGACCCGTCGTCGTTCGCCGACTATGTATTCAACGTGTTCGATGCCGACAAATCGGGCTCGATCGACTTCAAGGAGTTTATCTGCGCGCTGAGCGTCACAAGCAGAGGAAAGATGGAGGACAAGCTGGATTGGGCGTTCCAGCTGTACGACATTGACGGTGATGGCAAGATTAGCTACGACGAGATGCTGGCGATTGTGGAGGCTATATACAAGATGGTTGGTTCAAGACAGGCTGGCGGGCGGAACGGTGCTGACAATTTGCAGGTCGGCTCCATGGTCAAGCTCCCGGAGGACGAAGACACGCCCGAGAAGCGCGTGCGCAAGATTTTCCGCATGATGGACAAGGACGAGAACGGCAGCTTGGACATGGCCGAGTTCAAGGAGGGCTCCAAGCGCGACGAGACGATTGTGTCGGCGCTGTCCTTGTATGACGGGCTTGTGTGAGGCGTGACGGCATCTTTCCTCTCTCTCATGTTTCTATGCCTGTGATATCATGTTCGCGTTTTCCCTAAGCATCGACGGAGGTTGTTCTGAGTTTACTGGCTGTGGTGGAAAGAGGCGTCGGCAGACCATGTCCCAGCACTCGCGTAGTATGCACATAGCGACGATGAAACGGTGAATGGCGCATGTCCTTTTGCTCAGAAAAGCGCCGACCAGGCCCTTGCAGCCGTGTGGCATTACGCGTGGCTTATGACGCCGATCCCTGAGGCTAAGTAGCCGGCGAAGCTCCGGGTCGCAAGCAAGTGACAGCTTTCAACCTCCAGACCACACGTTCCGCCACGACCTCACTCCCGCCCAGTCGCATCCGCCCTGCGCCTTTCCTCCCGAGCCCTGCGGGCAGTCCCATCCCTACCGCGGCTGCGCACCCGCCTCCATCGAGCCCGCTGCTACGCCCTCCGTTGCACCTCTCCGCGCGCGCCGAAGAGTCCACGGCCAGCCGCGAGCTGTTGCTCCGCCAGACGGCCTCACGACCAGCGCCGCGGCCTCGGCGCCGTCGTCGCCCGCCATGCTCTTCGCCCGCCTCGGTGCTCCTGCTGCCGCGCTCCCAGCGCTGCTGCTGCTCGCTCCCGCTCCTGCGAGTGCATATTACCTCCCTGGAGTTCTGCCGACCTCCTACAAAGAAGGGGACAAGGTGCCGCTGCTCGTCAATCACCTTACGCCTGGCAATTCCCCGGACGACTCGCACGTGCACTCGGTCTTTTCGTTTGACTACTACCTCCCCGAGTTCCACTTCTGCCAACCCAGCGGTGGTCCCAAGTACATCTCGGAATCGCTGGGGAGCATCCTGTTCGGTGACCGCATACAAACATCGCCTTTTGAGCTGCGCATGGGCAAGAATGAAACGTGCAAACCTGCGTGCCGAGAGCAGACATATGAGCCGAGTGATGCCCAGTTTGTCAACCAGAGGATCCTACAAAATTACAACCTGAACTGGCTGATCGACGGCTTACCAGCCGGCCAGCTGAAACACGATCCAAACGATAACACCAATTTTTACAGCCCTGGGTTCGCGTTGGGCGCCGTCAAGGACGACAAGCCAGTTATCAACACCCACTACGATATCCTGATTGACTACCACCAGGCCGGCCCGGACGCATACAGGGTTGTCGGTATCCTTGTGGAGCCGCGGTCGATGGGCGAGGCAAAGCTGGTCAACGAAGAGAAGGCTGAGTGTGGCGAGTCGTCGCCAATAGAGCTGTCGGAGACGGGAAGCACGTCTGTTCTGTTTACCTATAGCGTCTACTGGAGACCTTCTTCCACGCCATTTGCCACGCGCTGGGATAAGTACCTTCACGTCTACGACCCGAAAATCCACTGGTTCTCATTGGTCAACTCGGCGGTCATCGTGGTATTCCTGGTAACCATGGTCGCTACCATCCTCATTCGCACTCTGAAGAAGGACATTGCAAGGTACAATCGCCTTGAGCAGTTTGCACTCGAGGATTTGTCGGGAACGAGCGTAGTCGAGGAAGGAGTTCAGGAAGACTCGGGGTGGAAGTTGGTGCACGGGGATGTCTTCAGGCCACCAAAGAACCCGCTGTTTTTAAGTGTGCTCGTCGGAAATGGCGCACAGCTGTTCATGATGGCCGGCTTCACCATTGGTAAGGCTCCAGACACTGAAGGGTGGTGAGTAGAGGTTAACTTCAATGCCAGTCTTTGCTCTGCTAGGATTCCTTTCCCCGTCCAACCGCGGATCTCTCGGCACTGTCATGCTTCTTCTCTACACCATCTTCGGGTTCGTTGGCGGCTACGCGTCGGCCCGTATCTACAAGTTCTTCCACGGCGACAAGTGGAAGCAAAACTTTGCGTTCACGCCCGTTGCGCTTCCTGCTGTGGTGTTCTGCATCTTCTTCCTCCTCAACCTCTTTGTGTGGGCGAGGTCGGCGAGCGGAGCCGTTCCTTTTGGGACGATGCTCGCACTCGTCTGTATTTGGTTCCTGATCAGCGTGCCGCTCTCGCTTGCGGGTTCGTGGATCGGATTCAAGCACAAGACGGTTGAGACCCCGGTCCGCACCAACCAGATCCCGCGGCAGATCCCACCTGCGTCGGGATACCTTCGCCCTCTGCCTAGCATGCTGATCGTAGGAGTTCTTCCTTTCGGAGCCATCTTCGTCGAGCTCTACTTCGTCATGAACAGTATCTGGGTCAACAAGGTGTACTACATGTTCGGGTTTCTCTTCCTGTGTTACGGCCTCATGATCATCACTTGCGCAGCAGTCACGGTCCTGATGATCTACTTCTTGCTGTGTGCAGAAAACTATCATTGGCAGTGGAGGGCGTTCTGCACGGCGGGCGCGAGCGCAGCCTACGTGTTTGCGTATGCGCTGCTCTACTGGGGAAAGGTGTTGGAATTTGGTAGCTGGACGAGTGGAGTGCTGTACCTTGGCTACAGTGCACTTATCAGCGTGCTGTTCTTCGTATTGAGCGGTAAGTGTGGTGGAAAAACCCCCCTCTCGTGGCAGTGGCTGACGGATTCGTGCAGGTACCATTGGGTTCTTTGCCTCGTGGCTCTTTGTGCTCAAGATTTACTCATCCATCAAGGTGGACTAAGATGCGCGCAGGAGGAAACGCCCTACCGGTGGGCGCTGCTTCACCTCATGACTGTATTCGTATAATCAAATCGCTGCTTTTGTAATGAAGCTTGGCGCCGGGCAATAGAGCACAGCACGTATACCTTGAACTTGTACATAGTATGAGCGGAGCCTTCTTGCATGCTAGGCACAATGGAACTTTTTTTTATTTTTATTTTTAGCAGCCACATGAAGTCGACGTCATCATGGGTTATTGGGACAGACGGGGTTATGGGACAGCTAACGAGAAAGCTAGATTCGGTCGCTTAGTATTGTCCACCGAAGAAAATCCATGATCCAGCATAAACATGTGAACCCAATGACGTCACCCTTTCCCCTCCCCCGTTCCCCCCGCCAGCCTGCACGGCGGCACGCGGCGCAACCGCTTGCGCGGCAGTTTTGCATCCACCCTGTCTTCTTGTTCATGCAAGTGATCGCAGCGGCTTTGGTAGTGATTTGAGCCTCGCCCTCCTGACACAGAGTCTTTTCCCGTCCCGCTGCTTTTTGTCTCCCATCAACTCCCGGGAATGGAGAATCCAGGTAAAGACTCGGGCGCCACCTGCACCACGGACTCGGGCTAACAGGACGCGGCGCAGAGAAAGAAGCCCCCCAAGTGATCCATCTTCTTACGCAAACGCCGCCAGATGCCCAGCGGGCTGCGATTGAGAAGTACTTTACGCCCAATGCCTCGTTCACGCACCCGTTCTGCAGGACGGGCAAGTTCAGCAACTCGCGCGCCCTCATCCTTGCCATCTACCGGTGGTACAAGATCATGAGTCCAAGAATCGACCTAAGGGTCAACTCAGTTGGTGCGGTAACATGCCAAGGCAGCCTATTGCGTGATCTAACTCCATCGTTCTGCAGCCTTCGACCGGACGAACCTCATTCTTTACGTCCACATCTCGCAGGTCTTCCGCATCTGGCTTGTTCCCTTCTACTCAGCCCCTGCGTCTCTCGTCACCGTGCTGCATCTCGACTATGTTCCAGCCTCGCCGTCTGCCGACAAGACTGGCGAAGCCGGCAAGGGCAAGTACTACATCACCGCGCAGAATGACCTCTATCAAACCAGTGAATTCGTGCGCTTCTTCTGGCCCGGCGGCTTTCTGTTCGTGTGGATGTGGCAGTTTGCAGCGACGTTCTTCTGCGTCTTGGGTGCCCTTTTCCTATCACCCTTGTCTGCGCTTCAGGGGCATTTTCACCAAGGTGGGGGCCTATGGGGGAAGGATGTGCCGCAGAGTCTATCGGGAAGGCTCGAGAAGAGGTATCTCTGAGCACGCGTCTCAAGAGGTGGAGAGCCGCGTCTTACCCTTTTTTGATTTAAGACAATACTATATCTGTTTTCTTCTTTCTGGTTATTTCACGGCCATGCCGCCTTCCGGCCAACGGTGCACCCGATCGACGAAGACGCTTTTGGCGTCAAAAACACGCCCGATGCATACCCCAGCCAAACTAGAAGATGGGCCGTCCGCGGGGGAAGGAGGGGTGCGCGATTGCGGGCAGCAGTCGGTGAGAAATGCGCGGAATGGCTGACCTAAGCCGCGGGTGAAGAGGAGGGGTGGCTAGGGAAGAGCGGGTCGTTTCCATTACTCGATGGGAATGCGATGAGACGGCGCAGGTGAAACGATGGGGCGGCGAGGCGTGCCAAGGCCCGTGATGCAGCGGCGGGGTGGTTGCGGTGCCCGGCAGCCCTCGCCGCCGCCTGACCACAAGGCACGGACAGCAGACGGGACTCGCACAGAACCACCTTCAGGGCAGCGGCAGTGGTGGTTGAGGCTTGGATGGAGGCGTCTGGCGGTGTTGGGGCCTCCGAAAGATTGCCTAGCGCCAGGGCAGCGCGGCAGGGCTGGCGCTTTCTGCACCGTTGTTGCCGCCGATAGGGGCTCCGCCATTTCTATCGAGTAATACGCCTCGCTCCACACCAGCCCAGCCGGCCTACGATGAGGGCTGTCCCCGCCGCCCCGCCATTGCGCCGAGCGCGAGCCCTGCTGCTTTTTTTCGGCCGCCGCGAAGCCAGACTGGCTGGATCGGCCGCGGCACCGGTCGGTCCCGTCGAGGCAATCTGACAGTTTCCGAATCTGGCTGAGATATCGTAGCATTGATAAGAAGCCCACCGTACCCCAGCTTTGCCCGCCTCTTCCGCCATTTCTTTCTTTCAGCCTGCTCGCCCTCTCCGCCTTCGCCTCCGCCTTTGTTTCTCCACACCGCTTTGCTCTCTTTTCCTCCTTGCGCTGCCTCCTGTGCTCTGGCAACGTCCTTATCTCCCTGCGGTGACCTTATCATTTACACCAAGACCTGAAGCTTGGACGCGCTCCAGACTCTCTTCTTTGACCTTGCTGTCCTGCCGCAACAACAACAATCTTGGTTCTTTGTAGCCCACCATGGCGCCCCATGCCACAGAAGCCCCCTCCACCGCCTCCGTCTCTTCCCAGGTGCCTCCTATCACCGTCATAGCCTCATCCCGCGCCGTCGTCTCCGGCCGTCTCACCGAGGCAACCCTCGTCGTCTCCACCATCACTGGAAAGATCACGTCAATCTTCCACTCTGTTCTGCCGCCCTCCGATTTTCCTCCCGGAACTCCCTATGCCGACTATTCCCCCAAGGTTTTGCTTCCTGGTCTCGTCGACGCCCACGTGCATCTGAATGAGCCGGGTCGCACCGAGTGGGAAGGCTTCTGGACCGGCACGCGTGCCGCTGCCTTTGGCGGTGTCACCACCGTCGTTGACATGCCGCTTAATGCCATCCCGCCCACCACAACGGTCGAGAACCTGAAGACCAAGGTCGACGCCGCTCAGGGCAAATGCTGGGTGGACGTTGGTTTCTACGGCGGTATCATCCCGGGTAACGACCAGGAGTTGAAGGCCCTCGTGAAGGCCGGCGTGAGAGGATTCAAGGGTTTCCTCATCGAGAGCGGAGTGAGTCTAGTGCCTCCCGGCAATGTGCCTGACTTCTTTCCAGGATGCGCTTGCTGACGATCGCTCAGGTTGACGAGTTCCCAGCTGTCGCTTCTGCGGACATCAAAAAGGTGTTGGCGGAGCTGGCTGACGAGCCCACTACGGTCATGTTCCATGCTGAGATGATCCCTCCCATCACTGCCTCCGTCGGCGATGACGTCCAGGCCTCTGAGCCGCCTCTCCAGCCTTCCGGACCTCTGACAACCTATCAGACGTTCTTGGACTCGCGCCCTCCTTCGTTCGAGACTTACGCCATTGCTGAAATTCTCTCCCTCGCTCAACTTGCCCCTCAGCTTGACCTGCATATAGTACACCTTTCGGCCATCCAAGCTATCCCAATGCTGCGGGAGGCACGTGCAAAGGGCATCAAGATCACGGCCGAGACATGCTTCCACTACCTGAGCTTGGCCGCTGAATCTGTCAAGGAGGGTGACACCCGGCACAAGTGTTGCCCTCCGATCCGGGAACAATCGAACCAGGACGGCCTATGGGCGGAGTTGCAACGCCCCGAAGACAGCGTTATCAAGACCATCGTGTCCGACCACTCGCCGTGCACACCTGATCTCAAGCTGCTGCCCGCCAAGCTGGCCGATATGGGCTGCACCGACCCGCACAACGTAGACGGCGCTGACGGCGATTTTTTCAGCGCTTGGGGCGGCATCAGTAGCGTCGGCTTGGGACTGAGCATCCTCTGGACTGAAGCAAAGACCCGCAACATTACGATTGAGGACGTGGTCAGATGGTGCTGCAAGAACACCGCCAAGCAGGTTGGTCTGGAGGACACTAAGGGCGATCTGGGCGTCGGCTATGATGGCGACATTGCCGTCTTCGACGACGAGGCCACCTTTGTCGTCGAGCCTAGCACAATGTTGTTCCGCAACAAGTGCTCGCCGTATGAGCACAAGACGCTTCGCGGTGTCGTCACGGAGACGTGGCTGCGTGGACAGAAGATCTTCAGCAGGGCCGACGGCTTCGTGGAGAAGTCAGGCCCGACCGGAAAGCTTCTCCTTGAGCCGCGAAAGCCCAAGATTGAAGCGTAGGGTGCGGTATTGGTCCGATGTTGTCGTATCGCATCTGTTTTTGTTTCAACTGCATCACGGGACATAGAAAGGGCGTTTGTATGTTTGTTTTTCGGGTGAGCATAGCGATCTAGCGGCGCATATGATATGGAGTTATGACCGTTGGGAAAGGAAAGGAAGATCAAGTAGAAATGAACAATAGATTTAAGATTTCTGGGTTGCCAATGCGCGAAACTGACACGAGGGCCTTAATACTACTTTGAAATGCACAAACGGGTAGATCTTACGAGAAGTTGTACGGGCGTGGCGCGCCAAGATAGGAAGTAGGGATTCAATAAGAGGCGACTTTCAGGGTGTGAATTGGGTGAAAACAGGGTATTCCATAGAGATGCACCAGGGAAGTATGCGGGCTCATAAGAACATCCCGCTTCGTCTTTGGAATCCAGTGAAGACGGAGGACAGGCTGGTTTTCGTATTCCTTCTGGTATCGTGAAGAACCGGGTGTTCCAGACGTGTTGGCGGCAAATCCGAGGTAACAAGGCGAGCGGAAATCAAGTTCTGGACGCTGGAAAAGGTGGCCATTTAACACCTATAGAACGACTCTGCAGCCCCTCAGGACAGCTGCCAGAAAGCCATGCCGTATCCAGGCATCCCTCGGAATCGTATCGTGACCGTTGCCCACGCCATCCTGTTCCTCAGCCCAACTGTTCTTATTGAGGAGAAACCTTATTTTTTTCATTCGTCCTTGCCTGCTCTCCTTTCCCCAGCCAGTGGTGGCTAAACCACTTAGCGCAGCCTCCTGGCCTCACGCTCGGACTCGAGGAGGCAGAGGATGTCGTTCTCACGAACTGGACGCGTGGACGTGTTAGTTCTGCTTGTCCACAAAACAGCGCTCTCAGGTGCGGGGTCGCTCCGATCGTGCGGTTTTCGTGCAGGGTAGTTGCTCACCGGGACCCTTGACGTTGCGGATGATGCTACGGGTCTAGAAATTGCTGTTAGCCTCAAGCGGCGAGAAGCGTTGTTCCACGCGCAACTTACGGTGTCATCCATGAACTCGACGCGGACCTGAGTCACACCACCGCGCGAACCTACACATCGCGTACCGTCAGCACCGGCGCACTTTCGTGTCCTCCACGCGGTGTTCCTCGTAAGGGGTGTCGCGCTTACCGGTGCGGCCGAGCACGCGGGTGACCTTGACGAGCTTGACGGGAACCTTGGCGGATTCCATTTTTGGTGCGTGGGTGGGTTCGTGGGAGGGACGGAGGGGAGGTTGTCGGTCGCGGCTGCAGGCGTGTGTCGTCGTTGAGGCGCTCGCTATTTCGAATTTTGCGGGCCAGTGTATCGCCCGCCCGATAAGCGATAAGCGAGCCCCCCCGACCACCACCGCCACCACCTAGTACCACGAGTCCCGGCACTCTGCACTGCGCAGCTGGTATTGCCACTCATAGCACATTCCTGCACATTGCTTAACCGCTAACTGGTCTAGCTTCCTCATGGCCATGTCGCGAGCTCGATGCCACGCTTGGGACTCTGCCAAGCATTCACTTGCGAAACTACTCCTGCCGGCCTTCGTTCACTGCTCCTGGGCAATGATGATGCCGTAGGGGTCTCTGTCCCTTTCGCTCACTTCGACCGCAATCGACTCGTCACGTAATGCCTCAAGTTCCCCGCCGTCTAGGCCGGGCTTCCCCATCTCTTCCGCCCTAAGGTATTCCCACTCATCCCTGATCGCGTCCAGTAATTGGTCCTTCATGACGCTATGAAGGTAGCCTCTCTCCGTATTGGAATGGAACAGAGTGATGACAACCTGGCCCTTCTCTATGGCGGCCAGCGCCTCATGGTGAGAAAGCTCGCCGGTGAAGAGCAAATCTACGTTGATGCCTGAGAAGAGCGAGCCACCGCTGCCGGCGCAGATGCCTATGCTTGACACCTTGATCTCGTCGACCGAGCTGCCCTGAGGGATGGCGATGGGGAATCCTTTTGGGTCCCCCAAACCTTGGCCGATGCGCTCGATGATGGAAGTCAGCGGTTGAGGCGTCTGAAAGCGCACAATGCGGCCCATGCCCGCGCCCTCGAGTCCCGGCACGTTGGTCACAGGAGTAATCACCTGGCGGGTGTGCGCCGTCTTTCCACTGCCAACGCGTCAGAAATCACGACCACACGGAAGACGGGCGAGCGTACAGTCTGAGGTCGTTGATACGCAGAGAGCTCCCGCTCTTCGAAGGGTGATGCCGCAACATATACATCGGCCTCTTCTCCACAAACGGATCAGCTTGCTCTGATGATCCGGTCGGAAGGGGTGACGGTTGGGCGCTTCTGATCGACGATTGCTCCGAAGCGTCGGCCAGGTTCCCAGTGACGATGTCGGCAAGCCAATCCCCTAGCCCGCCGGGAGCGGCATCCACGGCTGTGTGGGGACAATAGACCTTCGGCCCGCCGTCAGCGCACGTGCAGGAGAAAACAGTGAATGGATAGAAATGGCTTACGCTGATGCCCCTCGCAGCCAAGCGAAGCAGGGACTGCTGCTGGCTGTTGGCGAGGGTCAATGACTTGAGGCCTCTGAAAATGATTGGATCTACGCTTGAGTTCTGTCAGCAACTGCGCGAAGAGCCCCGCGGATCAGATTGGGCTGACGGTAGGCGACGACTATGGACGCGTTCTGTTCAATTGCCTCGTCTGCGACGGCGCGGGTCAGGTCGACGGCGAGGAGGACCGAGTTCCTGTTGCGCCGGAGCGGGTCGAATGGCGCCTCCAGAAGTACTGTATGGCATCAGCATGGAGGACGTAATATTCGGAAGACACCGACGCACGCCCAGTGTTGTCCCAGCTCTTGTCGGCGAGCGACTCGGGATAGCTGGCGGTCTGATGTCAGCACGGCTCGGTTGGTGGGCGTGACGGGGTGGGACGTACAGCTTGCGCATGGCATTGGCCACAGCCCTCGAGAAAGGGGCGGAGGTGACGATAGAGCTCATCCTGGACGACCGTCTAAGCGTAGCGGCAAACATCAACAGAGGCTGGGGCTGATGGCGCGGAGGGCAGGGCGGTAGGGCGATGGCGTCGGAGCTTCAAAACACGCAGGCGCCGATAAGGGCTGGAACGTAGATCCCTGTGCGCATCGTGCTCGGCACTCACGGCAGCGGGGCTCGCCCTCGCCCAGCTTTTCCTCCCCGCTGCATTATCTGATCCGCCCCTCTGCACCCATTCCGATCATCCTGCCCCCGTCACCCGCCATGAGCGCCTCTTCCGGAGTCACCCCCGAGTCGCTGAAGGCCGTCTTGGAGGAGAAAGTTGGCGCTGTCCATGTCGAGATAGCCGATCTCTCAGGTACGCGCCCCAGCACCCTTCACCTGCTGCGCAGCCTTCTTACCTGGTTCCTCCGCCAGGCGGCTGCGGCCAGATGTTTGAGGCCGTCATCGTCTCCCCGCAGTTCGAAAAGAAGACGACTCTTGCTCGCCACCGCCTCGTCAACGCCGCCTTAAGGGAGCAGATTGCCGCAATCCACGCCTGGACCCCCAAGTGCCACACCCCCGAGGAGTGGGAGAGGAAGA
Source organism: Diplodia mutila (assembly GCA_022560015.1). Taxonomy (NCBI): domain Eukaryota; kingdom Fungi; phylum Ascomycota; class Dothideomycetes; order Botryosphaeriales; family Botryosphaeriaceae; genus Diplodia; species Diplodia mutila. Next base: position 49,157 of record JAFISB010000031.1, on the reverse strand, counting down.
AGGCCCAGGCTTGATGCTTCACCCGTGTTCATCCGAGACCATGCCGTCGAGACGTGGGAGCATTATATCCTAAGGGAGGGCCAGGACAGTGTATCATATACGATGCAAGCCTAACGAGTTACATGGGCAACGAACCGGCGCAATTTGATTTGATTTGATTTGACTTTGGTCGGAGGGTATCGGCGGCTAGCTCAGCAGCACTCTAATCTCTCCACTTGTGCGAGGGAAGAGCTCCCTTAAGCTCGGAGCGGGCGCTTCTTCTGCGCCGTTTTCGACCACCCGCAGCTCATCTGCCGCCAGGATCCGATTCTCGACGAATTCAAAATCTTCACAGAACTGCTCTGCAGCCGCCTCTGTTATCGCTTGGACCATTCTTGTATCCCGTAGCCGTTTGATATTATCCATCGCATCCATCAAGGCAGAGGGTAGGAAATCGTCCAGCTGGCCTCCCGCATTGACCAGGGTTTCTGGCTTGAAAGGAGGCAGCTGCGGGATTGACTCTAAGTCTTCCTCAGAGTCCGACAATTCGGACAGAATAGCCTTCAGCGGATACAGTCCCGACGTGTGCAAGAAATACCTGTGCTGGGAGGCCACTAATTTCGATCTGTGTTCCTGCATCGTGTCGTCCATCTCCTCAACTCTCTCTTCCACGAACGAAAAGGACGCTAAGACAGAGCGAGCGGCAAGAAGACAGTTGATGGCGAAGACGTCATTGTCTGGTTCCTGTAGCCTCTTGTAGAGGTTTTCGCAGCCGTTGAGAAAGGGGTCAAGAGCCTCGGCCAGAACCGGCTGAAATCCGTTCTCGCGGTTGTCCAGCGCTGCCATGGACGAGTCATAACTCTTGAGCAGTGCTTTCAGCATTTCGAGCGCCTCGTCCAAGAAATCAGGCGGCGCAAGGTTTGCTGGCGCAATTGCCAGGTCACTTTGGACACTGGCGACGTGGTCCCTCATACTCGCCCGGAACTGCCTCAGAGCAGACTCCTCCAAAGCAGCGAGAACGTCCAGGATGGGTGAGTCGGTACCGACAAGCTTCGAGAAAGTGTTGTGGTAGAAGCCGATCAAATTCGCGATTTTGAAGGCCAGGACTGCATCCTCATGGCTCTGAACGACCTGCTCCGTCCGCTGCCTCAACAGTCTCGCAACGCCGGTGAGATCGCGGCTGACGAGTTGATGCAAGGCCTTTTTCCCATCGAAAACCTCTCCCTCGTCGCCGTCAACGCGCATCCATGGTTCGCTTTCAAGTCCCTGCTGAATGCTCTTGGAAATTTCGTCCCCCTCTGAGATGAAAAGCACCTCTAGGGCCTCTCGTTCTGACACGGTGGTGGAGTGAACCCAAGCCAACATGTCGCCGACATAGCGTAGTGGATCATGCGCGTAAAACTCGATCGGCTTAGCACTGGATCCAACATCGGCAGCTCCGGTCAAAGCGCCGTAGAAAGCATCGGACAGTGTGTGTTCTCTGGCCTCTGCAAAGAAGTCCAGGCAGCTCTGGAACAAAGTGGGTCTCTCGGCAAGGACACGCAGTGCACGACGAATGGAAGCGCTGATCTGCGGGTTTTCGAGGTCCAAAGTTTTGAACTCCCGCTGGACCCATCGGTAGAGTTTCTGGAAGGCGGAGCTTAGCTGCTTGGAGCTCTGCTCGAGGATTTCCAGGCCTAGTCTTTGGTCTTCGGTGCCCAGAAGGAGCTGGCTGTCGTGATGTATCTTCTTAACCCTGGTAAGGAGCTGGAAGAAGTCATCGTTGACGGGCTCGGTGGTCGAGGTTAGCGTGAAGAGCTGCTCATCTGAAAGAATGAAATGTGATTTCAGAGCGTCCAGCAGGCGCTGTTTTGTCTCGCCATCGGCCTTCTGGCCCATCAATGCCGAGGCGTCGTCCAGCATTGGCCTCGTCTCGCGGGTGGCAGACGAGATCTGGGCCCTCATGTCGGCGCAGCACCTGTTTAAGGCCTGGATTGCAGTGCCGACGCGGCGCAGTTGCTGATGGCAGTCAGCACAGGGTCAAGTGGAGGGCGGGAGTGGAGCAACCTCAGCAACGCGGCCGAAGTCCTGGACAATGTCGCCATTGCAATGGATGACATCGCGCTGCACGTCAAGCCTCAGCTGGCGGCGCATGTCCTGGGTGTTCTTGAGGCCCCGAGCATCCAAAGTCTCGAGAGCATCGCGGATCTCAAGATCGGCGTAGGAGGCGGACAGAACGCTGGAAATGCGGGTTGACAGGGCGCTTGCCCGCTGGGAGGCTCCTCCCAGAGTGGCATCGCTGAACTCGCCCGAAGGCCGGTTAGGGAGGGAAGGTCTGGACATGGCTTGGAGGAGTTGCTGGCACGTAGCAGCTGGCGGGAGCTCACCTACCAGGGCCGCATGCGTGGCCGGCCCGGCGTTGTTCCTGCACCCCTGCGCCCCTACCTACCTAGGTACGTCCAGGCTGCGCCCGGCGAGTCATGGTCATGCGACAACGCGACGAATGACGCGCGCCTGCGGCTTGAGAGGCGGCGATAAAGCACGCCGCCAGACAACCTCCGCCTGACGTCTCAGGGAGTGGTCGTCCGCCCGCCTGTGTCACGAGCTCGCCCGCGTCACGTCCCGTCTGAAAACGCGCAGCCTCCACCCCACCGCCGACACAAGCTCTCCCGCGCGAGCTCGCTCTCCCCGTTCCACCACCTCCGCTCTTGCTTCGCCCGGCTCCCGCCACCACAGCCGCTCTGCGTGTAGCTTTCCCACCACTTTCGCTCGTCCCCAGCGGCGCATGTCGAGGTCTCACGACCGCCAGCGCGGCCCACCATGATGGCCTCCAACCTTCTCTCGCGGCTGCTGCCCGCTGCCGACGAGAACTCGGCCTACGAGCCCCTCACACAACACCCTCCTCGCGTCCACAGGCCAGAGGGCGATGACAACGCCAGCCTCACCCTGGATGAGGAGAATCTTGAAGCCCGCTTTCAAGACACCGACCTGGAGCACCTGCTTGCCGAAGCTGCTGACAGCCAGATTACCACCCGTAGCCCCACCCTCCCCCCGAACAACACCACCCAGACCAATCGCAGCGTGGCACCGCCGCCTGCTACGACCCACAACAGGCCGAGGTGGATGCAGCCTGCTCCATCGCGCCCGCCTGCCGCGCGAATGGACGAGGATGACGATGTCCCCGAGTCGTTGTTGCTAGATAGCGACAGACCTTCTGCAGCCCCACCTCGAGAGCACCCACGCCAGACACATGTCCGTCCCGACCGCTTGCCCTCGCCTGTCCCCGGTCCATCTACCCACGCCAACAGGACTCAGTGGAACACAACTAGGGTCCAGCAACGCCTGTACGGCGACTCCAGGCCTGCACCCCAACGACGCCACTTTGGAGCACAGCTTGGCACCAACGGCGTTGTGTTTACCGACCCGAAGGAAGAGGCTATGTGGAGATGGGCGAACGTGCATAACCTCGACCGCTTCTTGACTGAGGTCTACACCTACTATCAGGGTCACGGGATGCAGTCGATCCTGTTGAATCAGTATCTCAATCTTCTGTAAGTTCCCAAGCACCTACGAAAACCACGGTATTAACCTGCTCCGAGACGCACCGCTTGTGTTGTTGCGACCTGCACAATCCTACTCTTTGCCATCAACTACAAGAAGATCCATGAGAGCAACTCGATTCGGGACATCTTCGTGGAGGATGCAATGAGAAAGTAAGCGGACTCCCATCATCTAAAGGCGACATGTATTGACTCAGACCAGCATCCATGGCTTCTGGCTCTGCGGTCTATGGGTCTTTATTGTTGTTTGGGTCTACAAGCTCGTCCAGGTAACACTGAGCATTCGTCCTCTCTGGCTTATGCGAGCCTTCTACCAGCACCTTCTAGATATTCCGGAGAGCGATATCCAGACCGCAACGTGGCAGCTTGTGGTTCATAGACTTATGGCTCTTCGGGACGCGAACCTAACGACTGCCGAGAACATCTCTGCTGCTGACCGGAGAGAACTTGGTGCCAATTCCAAACAGCGCATGGATGCTCACGACATCGCGAATCGCGTTATGCGCCGGGACAATTACCTCATCGCCCTTTTCAACAAAGACATTCCGAACCTTACTGTGCCCCTTCCGTTCTTTGGGGATATTCAGTTCTTCTCACGAACCATGGAGCTACTCCTTGAGACTTGCGTGATGCAGTTTGTCTTCACGGCTGACGGTCACGTCCGCCGCGAATTCCTCACGAGCAAAGAAAGACGGAACTTGATAGACTGCCTAAATCAGCGGTTCAAGAAGGCAGCCATCTTGAGCGTCTTAATTGCACCCGTTTCCGTCATTTATTTTGTTGTCTCGTACTTCTTCCACTACTTCAGCGTAAGTGCAAATAGTCCCACTAGGTCAGTGATGTTCTGACAATGAGCAGGAATTTCGAAAGGACCCTTCGCAACTTGGCTCACGGATGTTCACGCCGATGGCGGAATGGAAGTTTCGCGAATTCAACGAACTGCGGCACCTCTTCGAGCAGCGACGCAACCTGGCGTACCCGTATGCTGACCGCTACCTGAATCAATTCCCTAAGAACAAGTCGGACCAGCTTTGCGAATTCATCGCATTCATTGTCAGTATCGGTATTGCTGTGCTTGTTCTCGGGTCCTTACTCTATCCCGAGACCATCACTCGCCTGGAAATTCTGCCGGGGAAGCCAGTTTTCTTCTGGATCGGCGTCCTCAGTGCGCTATATGCTGCTGCCCGGAATCAAATAACGAACCCCGCAGATATTATTATGGAGCCAGAAGTCGCTCTCAAAGAAGTCATTGCCATCACTCACTATTGTCCGGGGTCATGGCGCGATCGGCTGCACACGGATGAAGTTCGAAGAGAATTTTCTCAGCTCTATCAAATGAAGATTGCCATCTTCTTAGAGGAGCTTCTTAGTATGGTCCTGACTCCGTTGGTGCTATGGTATAGCCTCCCACAATGTAGCGAGCGCATCGTTGACTTCTTCCGCGAATTCACCATTCACGTGGACGGCTTGGGCCACGTTTGCTCCTATGCAGTCTTTGATTTCGAGAAGACAGACAACATTGCACAAGATACTCATGCACAACAGCTTGAGAACTACCGCAAACAATGGTTTAGGTCTAATGATGGAAAGTTGGACGCCTCGATCAACGGGTTCCTGCAAGCATACAGTCGCAATCCTGGCAACCGCGGTCCGACCGCGTCGCACTTCAACCTTCCTCCTGCCTTCAACCCCTTGGCCGGCTCATCGACTGGGGTAGACCATGGACCAACCGGTGCGCGAAATCCAGCACCGCGACGTGGAGGTCATCGTACTGTCTTGAGGTCAGCAGTAGCAGCCAGCCCAAGCTCTCCCATGGGGTCCGTACTACTTGACCCTCACCACCAGCCGTCGGCTATCAGCACTCGCCATTCCCCTCATACTGCCGCCCGCTCACGGTACAATCCGAACCGTAATCCGTCCAGGCACCTGGATGAGCTGGATGAAGAAGTGGAAGCAGGGACGGTTGGTGCGAGGCAAGTCTTATCGCCTGGCCAAATCCCAGAGGATGACAGCAATCTTGGTGAATCTTGGCTCCCTAATGTCTCCAGTGGTGGCGGTGATGAAGATGACCTAGACGCCGCAGATGGTGCCAAGGGTGCCGGCGTTCTCGGCCTATTGCAGCAGTTCCAAAATGCTCATGCCCAAGGCCGCGGACCTGGCGTCTAGAAGATCAGTACTTCACTGATCTTGAGTGCACGGGTGAGCACCATTTGTGCTGGAGCTGTGCGCTATTTGTGCACATCTCTGGGATCTTGACTAGACGGCTGGGCGCCTGGCGTTTCGATGCATTCGGTTTGCCTTTCTTTTAGCTTCACATAAGCAATGCGGTACGAAGAATTTCAAGCCACCATGGACCCGGGGGGTTGGGTTATTGGAAATGGAGTACTGGCGATTGAACTTGGCTGGAGCCTCTTTTTTCTTCATGGTCTATGCTATCAAATAGAATACCCTGGCGAAGTAGTCCAAGAGAATTGATCAATCAATTTCACGCCCAAGAGCTTCGAGTATTAAACAACAGTGACTCGGGAAATGGCAAAAAGCTTGAAAGCATCGGGCATCATAGGCGAAAAGGGATGGCAGAGGCCGCAAGATTGCAGCATTTTAACATTTTCTCTCGACCCCTGATCGAAGCCAATAACGGGGCAAATGCTCCCACAAATCACTTTAGTATCCAGTCAGAAATTTTTGACTAAATGAGTGGAAGGAGCCGGTGCGCTGCATATCCATTCATGAAGCGAGGGTATCATAAGTCTAGCTAAATCAACTTCAAAAACAGCCTGTCTATGCTATCCAATCTAAAAGAATACTTTTGCTGCGTGCCATGCACGTCAGCTCGAGTCCAAACGCCATGCGTCCTGCTGCAAGCTAGCGGTGGTAAATCCAACCGTGATCTTCTGTACAGATGTATGCCGAAACAATTTTGTCAAGCACCAACGCCACTGCTTCCGAAATATATAACTTCACTGCCATTTTTCTTTTTCGAACGGGGCCAGGTGATATCATGCTCAAAGGCCTTTTCTCCAAAATGGTCTTCCGGCACCCTTCCCAGCCTCGCTCCTCTCCCTGTCCTCGTCCAGAAGAGCCTCGCTCCTTCTCCCACTGCCACCACCCCACAGCACTGCGGCCACGGACGGGTCTGCCGACGCGTGCTGATGCTGGTGGTGGTGTAATGGCACCAGCGACGCCATCGAGCCTCTTCCTCCCCCACGACGTTGCCCAACGGCGGACGGAGGGGTGGCTGGATGGCCGGCGATGCCGAACTTGTCCGCACGCGATTGCTGCTGCAGCGGGTTCGCGATGTTGCCGCCGTCCTCTGTCGGCTGCGGCCGCGGCTTGTACATGCGGTGGGCCTGGCGCTCATGGAACACGGTGTCGGAGTAGCGGGAGAAGTGGAGGGTGCACGAAGTGCACGAGTGGGGGCGGGTGCCAGACTGGTCGTGGGCGGAGCGTGACGGCGGGCTGTAGGCTGGGAAAAGGGGGTCCACGATGGTAGGTGGCAGCTGGGGAGCCGAGGCGGAGGACGAGGAGGAGGTCAAGGCGTCGTAGCGGTAATGGGTGTGATGTGCGGTTGCTGCCGATGTCGTGAGGGACGCAACGCCGCCAGGGGCGCCGAGCCAGTAGCGCATGTCGAGGCCGTCGATGAAGTGGGTGGAGATGTGCTCGACGCGTTCGTTCCAGGTGCAAAGACGTATGCCGCAGATGCCACAGGCAATGGCGATGTTGCGGGAGACGCGGCGGCACCACGTTTGCATCGTGGCCGACATCTGGGCCTGCTTGTGTACCTGACCCAGGTGCTGTATCAGTTTGTCTTTGCGCGTGAATGTGCGCGAGGTTTGCGGTGCCGACAGGCACGGCGTGTGGTTGTGACGCTGGAGATGGTCGTGAGATGGATTTGGTTGCTCGCAGAAGACACAGAACTGAACTCCAGTGTCATCGTCGGTGCGGACAGGGCCGTCAGGCATGCATATCCACTCTTTTTGCGGGATGTGTACGGATTCCTCATGGCGACGCCAGTCGTATTTCTGGGCGAAATCGCGGTTACAGAAGGTGCACTGGAAGATTTTGCTCCGATCAATGCGTTCGCGGACCACCGTGTTGCTACGGCGCAAAGAGCCACGATGTCGCTTGCGGCCGCGGCGGGGTACGCGGTTCACTGCCGAATCAATGCTTGCATGGGACGAATTGGACGAATTGCTGCTTGCCGGCTCGGAAAGGGCATCGGGGTTTCCGCGTGGCGCGGAGCCAATACCCTCCGTGTTCGCCTGAGCTGACGGCTGGGGCGCGCAGGAGGCTGCTGCGTGCTGCAGGGCTTCTTCGGACACACCCTCGTCTTCGGGAGAGCTGGACAGATAACGTTGCATCGGGCTTTGCTGGCTTGGGCACGGAGTTCTCGGTTGTGCGCCTGGATCCGGCTTGACTGAAGGCGTAATGCTGGCGTATCGTTGCTTCGGCTTGTTGCTCGGAGCGCCATAGGCCTTGGCCTCCCTGGCGCCATCCGTTGATGAGAGGGCGGGTGGGGATTGCTGGCCGGGCAGGGGCGCAGGCAGTTTCCGGGCTCTCGCATTCGCAAAATAAGTCCTCACCTGGCGCGGCGTGAGCCCGGTGGCTTCAGATAGCGTCGAAACATCCTCTCTCTCTAGGTAAGGATCTTCTATGTGATCATCGAACCACTGCTGCAAGATGGCCTTGGCCGGAGAAGAGATGCGCTGCCGCGCCCTTTGCTTGCCCTGATTCTCCGAACAACCCAGCTCGAGGCCAGGGGGGTTGGACGGCTGCGGATTCAGCAGGCTGTCGAGCTCATCATGCGGGATCAGTTGAGCGCAGTTCGGGATGGGCTCAAAGCCGGGCTGGGGTATGGGGGCACTTGGGTGAAAGTGAGCGCCCTGAAAATCGAAAGCGGCGGGCGGGTACTGATCGACGGACCACGGGCCGCTTGGTTGAGGGGGGAAAGCGGCAAAGTGATTGAATTGGTCGTGAGTGTCTTGAGGGAGCCACCTGGCAGAAGTGAGTATAAGGGCTGCTGGGGCGGGGCAGGCTCCCCTTACCAACTCGACGCGCCATCATCCCACGGGATCTCTTCAGTCTCGGGCCATTGATGGTCGTGAGGGTGGAAGTAGGCCTGCATGTCGTCGTCGTCGTCGTCGTCGTGGCTGGGCATTGTCGGGTCGGATTAGGGCGAGGATGCCCCGGACAATGGGCAGATATAAAGAAAGGACATGTTCACGGCACTGCAGGCACACATAGAGCCTCACGCGTGCCTGAACGGCCGTGCTGCTTACTCACGGCGCCCTGTTTATCAGCGTGGTGTAAGCCCGGCAGCCCTACGAGACGGCAGGGGCATGACAAACGGCACGGGCGGATTACGTGGGCGACGCGGCGAAAAGTCTGGAAGGGAAGACGAGCGATGCCACTGGCCGACGTAAAAATAGCCTTTGGCGGGCGCTGACAGTCAAGTGGCGTCGGACCGTGCCGCTGGACGAGTTGCGACCGTGGGGATGCGAGCGAGCCCCGAACGCCGCCAGCAGTCCCAGCGCGCTGCGTCATGGCCGCTTTGTCATGGCCGCCGCCTGCTGGTTCTGTGCGGTGCGATGGTGGTGATTGCTGAAGATTAGCAACGGATTGATCAGCTGGCGCCGCCCTAGCACCGAATAGGCCGGTGTGACTCGTGCCTATCTGCTCCTCTGCTACTTGGACACCCCACCTCGACCTCGACCACGACCCCGACCCCACGACTTCGAGCAGCCCGTATATGCATATGCATATGCATCTCCCCTGCCTCCATATTTAGCCTCCCGATCGAGCAGTCCCACGTCATCGCATCTGGAAACCATCCATTCATTGGTCCTGCCGCGCGACCCTACACGGCCCGCTTGCCTGTTTCGACCCACCCTCCCCCGTAAACCCCAAAAGAGACCCCTGCAGCAATCCTCTGTCTATTTTGAGCCCTGCTACGAACATCTTCTTGCGGCTGGAATATCGACTTTTGTCTCCAGAAATACCACGACCCACCGCAAGCTGAAAACGACCAGCTGGAACCCACACCGACCCGAGGAGCTAGCCCCGAACAACGCCCAATCCTTCCAATCTTCCAACGGCCTTTTCAGTCCCGGTAGTCTTCGTCGTCCGGGTCGTCACTAGGTATGAACTCTTCCTCCTCCATCTCCACATCTTCATCGCACTGCTCTGCTTCGTCTGCATTCTGCATACTCCCTGCCTCAGTGTGCGACCCGGCCGGCTGTGGAGACATACCGACAACTTCCGTACTGGTGCCCTTGCTTCCATAAGCTTGGCCACTCTCCGCGTTCCTCTGCTCACTGCCCCCGACCGCGTCAGCCTCCTTCGCTTTCACACCACCTCTCTTCGTCGAGGAAAACTCGGCTTTGTGATGTGCCGTCTCACTGCGGCCTTCGCCCAGGTGGCTTTCGGCTCGTTTGGCATGGAGGTTGCTTGCCCAAAGCTTGCCCTCTCCGGTCGAAGCGCCATCGGGGGTTGATGAGCTGAAACCGCCGTCCAAGGGAAGTCTCGGTCTCGCCATCTCCTGAGTGATGAGCGAGCGCGCACGGTTCGGCCCAAAATTCGCATCCGTGACAATCTGCATGGCCTGTTTGGGGAGGAAGGTCTGTGAGTCGAACGGCTTCATCTCGTATGCTGCAGCAGTAGGCTGTTCTGCCTCGCCCGTCGGCTGCATCGTGGCAGACCAAGAGCCCCAGCTTATGTCGTCCTCCGACCTCAGCTCTCCACCGTAGCTCCACTCACGCACCTTGTGCCCGGGGCGGGTTGTCATGGCTACGGCTAGCATTTTCTTGAGTGAGGCCTCCATTGGCCCGGCGATCTCGACCTTCCCGACGCCCCGGATATTCGAAAGAGCTTTGATAAAGGCCCGCTCAGCGAAGAAGCTCCTGCTCGCTATGGGGATGTGCGAAGTCGACAGCTTGTTGTTGTTGGCAATATGCGCCCGAATGTACGGATTCTCCAGATTGGACGACGAGAGTATCGTCTTGGAATATGGCTCGAACAACCTGTCGCTTACGACCACAACCTTGACGACTGTCAGGTTGTGTATCATCTATGCACCAGGAGGATTAAGGCATGCGTGCGCGATACAGAAGCTTTCGGGCTTACTTTGCTAGGGCGGATGGCTTCGAGAGCCATGGCCCACTCGTCGTCATCTGCGTCGTCGAACTTGTCCATGGAGATCTGGATGTACAGCGACCGCGCGGCTTGGAATCTCGCTGGTTCCCGGTGGATGATTCGCCAGAGCAGCATGGCGCCCTCATGATCCTGCGCGACGATGTCGAAGCCGGAAACACCGATGGCACGACGCGGCATTGTGGTGGTGATGCGGGCGGTGCATGAACGTGGACGTGGAGGGTCTTGGGTGCGGCGCGCGCGGCTCTGCGAAGAGGGAGTGGAAGAAGTGTTGAGGTGGAAGGAGCGCAGAAGATCGGTCGGCGTTGCGCAAGAGAGAGCCAAATGAAAGTGAATGAACCAAGGCAACAAGGCTGCGAAATTATGCAAAATTAAAAAAGCGAAGCGCCGGGAGAAATTCTCATCGTCATCCAGCCGCCATGCCGTTGCTCCACAGGGTCCGTCAGGCCACATCGATGGTACTGTGTCGAGGATCGTGCCTCGACCGCCCCGCCGCCTCCACCTTCTCATACGCTCTGCACCACAGACTCATGTTTGCCGCGACAACCAGATCCATCATCTTAAGGCCCTCGTCTCGAATGATCAATTTCCCCAACTTTGCCTGCTTCCCCCCGAAACCGCCTCCTGCATATTCCAGCCCCAACGATAAGTCCAGGTTCGCGACTCCCCCAAGGATTTCCTGCGCACTAGGTCCAAGTGACGAGACCGATGGTGTTTGCTTGCGGTGAAGAAACGATGCGCGCTTGGATGTGCGTTCTTCAGTATTCGTTGACTGGCCACGCATGGCAGGAAGGTTAAAGCGCAGCTCGCTGACCGTGACAGCTTCCGGCGTCTGGATTGCAGCATTGGTGACGGGAAGAATATGCCGGCACTACAATCTGTTAACACTTCTAGGTCACTGCAAACTTCTTCGCACTGCACCAACCAAGCCCAAACGCGAAAAACTTACCTTCAAAGAATCTCCAGCACCACCGGTCACAAACTCACATCTCCCATTCCATGGACTCTCGAACACATAGCCCCGATAGCCTGCCCTTCTCTCTTGCGGTCCCATGCTAATGCGCCTTTGTCCCTCCACTTCTTCCACCGGCGAACGGTCTCCAAACGGACTGCTTCCGGGGACGGCCAAGTTGGATTCGTTAGACAAAGTTTTCTTGTGACCGAAATAGTCCGCAGTGTATCTTGATCCCTCATACCACATTCTTCTTCGGAAGGTGGTGTCCACTGGCGTTGGCACCGTCGGGCTTTGGAATGAATTCCTGGAGCCCGCCTGGCCGCTTCGAAGCGAGTTCGTACTGTCCTCGCTTCTTCTTGGCGAAGACATGTCGGGGTTAAAGAGGAACTTAGAGTAGCCGGGGTTGTTGATGTCGATGTACAGCGGGGCGGCCGGTTTCCTCACTCTTTCTTGAACGGGGCGGCCGAGGTTATCTGAGTATATTTCGAAACCAGGGGGGTCCTTGATCTTGCCAACGTTCCACTGGGCTCCTGATGCGGGATCGCGCCTAATGAGGGTCAAGGACATACTCTGGCCAGACTCGGTCGGCCCGGGAGAGAAGAGGCCGGATTCCGGGCGTCCCTCGAGGCTGGGCTTGCTTGAGTACGGCGACTCGGGCTCTCTTGCGGGGCTTTTCCGCCGCCTGGGCTGGTCCTGCATCCAAAAGGGAAGCTCAGCCTTCGGTCTCCGGGGCGAAGGTCCCCGGGTAGGCGGTTGAGCGGACCATCGACGGTTTGGCAAGGAAGGCCTCAGGTTCTCTTGTTGCATGTCGGGCAACTCAGTCGAACGCCCGCGGCGGTGGGAAATCGGGCCGGAGGGGATCGTCGGCTGGACGGGCTGATGGGGCTGGGCATTATCCAGGTTTTCGGAATCTATCTTGATGGACAACGGAGGAGTCGGTAACACAGGCTTCCTCTTGACGGAATCCGAGGAAGAAAGGGCTGGGACTGGAGCGTCAGGCGGGAGGGAAGGCAGGGGCCTCCGCACCGGCTTCCGGATGATGGGCGTTGAGTCTTTCGCCGGCGGCCCAACGGTCTGGTCGCACGCGGTATCAAGCACATAGGCCTTGAATTCATCGTCCTCGGGGGCGTCGAAGTGCAGATAGTACAGTGAGCTCTGGACATCCTCTGCAGTCACGACCTTCTCCCGGGGTTTCATCGGGGTCAGGAAGACATCTGCTTGACGTCAGCTCACCCGCAGCAGCCCGAGCTGGCACCTAGGAACACTCGCCTTTGCTGCCGGGAACGCGCTCGATGTAGAGCACCAGCGGCTCGTGTCTCTCGTGGGTGGGATTGCGCGGGTAGCGGGGCGGGTTGGAGGCAAGAGTTGTCAGCGCGGACAACGACTTCGCCTCGACGGCCGCGGTCATGCTCCGGAGCCGATGGGCAGTAAACAAACAGAACGGAGAAATCACAGAGGGCGCGGAAGTGGGCGGGTCCCGAGGCTTAAGAGCAAGAGTAGGACGTGGAGGGTGAGTGGAGCTCTGAGCCGGCGCCTGACAGTGACAGTGCCTGCCCTGATTGTGGCAGGGGAGGCTGAGCAGTTGGGCGTGGGCGTGCTTGCGTGTTTGCCCGTGGCGACAACGCAGTGGCAGTGTGGCGCATGAGCGGCCACGGGCCCCCAGTACCACGCAGAAAAAGCGCCATTGGCGGGCATCTGACGGGGCGTGGTGTCGTGTGCCACTGGCCAGTTGCAGGCCCACCCGCGCACGGGCCTGGCGATTTTTGCGAGCGCGCAGGCCAAGATTTCCGCGCACTGCATGAAACTTCGTGAACGCTTCTGTCCACAACCCCAGGCCCGCCTCAACACCCCCAACCTGCCTGGCCTCCCTGCGAGCACTGCCAGACCCAGTCTATCGCTGCACACCAGCGCCCTGCTTGTCGTGCTCCCCCGCCATGGCCGACGACCTAGAGGTGAGCCATCTCGCCGCCCCGCTGCCTTCGTGCAATCCCGCTGACCTTTCTGCCACCCAGGAGCGCCTCCAGAGCCACGCACAGGCCTTCGAGGGCCTGATGTCCCTCATCCCCGCAAAGCAGTACTACGCTCAAGACACGAGTGTATGTTCGACCGCTGGACCGAGTCCCTCACCTGCTAAGACGTCGTTTGCAGGACCAATGGCAGCGCAAGAAGCAATCCAAAGCCCAGAAGAAGGCTGCTAAGCGCGCAAAGCTTGACCCGACCAACATTCAGTCCGCAAAAGACGTCATGGACGAGAACGAGCGTAAGCGCAAGCGGGAGCTCGACGTTGAGGACGACAGCGACGACCTGTCCGACCTGAATGCTCCGGGTAAGGAGAAGCCGCGCGAGGGCTTGAAGCCGAAGGATGTAAAGAAGCAGAAGCTGGACGACGCCGCCGCCGCAGACGAGAAAGATGCCGAAGAAGAGGACGAGGAGACGCGGCAGCAGAGAGAGGAGAAGCAAAAGAAGATCGATGAGAGAAGGCAGAAAAAGAAGGAGAAACAGCAGGAGAAGGCCCAGACTAAGAAGCAGCGCCAGAATGCCTCTCTCAAGGTCCCAAACCCTGATGCGGATCAAATGGATGTCGAGGACCAGGACACCAAGGTCGAGGCGCCTGTTCCGGCAGCTGAACAAGCCTCTGACGCCGAATCAGACGGTGACATCTCCGGCGACGAAGAGATCGACAAAGTAGATGTCAGCGGTATTGTGGAGGATGCCAAGGACGACAACTCCTGGACTTCTGCCACCCCCTCCCCTACCCCCGAGTCACCGGCGTCATCCGCCATCCCTTCTGCCTCCTCATCGTCCTCGATTATTCCACCCACTTCATCCGAGAGCTCAAAGAAGCCCACAAACAAGGCTGGCAAGATCCAAATACCGCAAGTTGATCAAGAAGAGCTCAAGAAACGCCTCGAGAGGAAGATAGAGGATCTTCGCGCAGCCCGTAAGGCGGATGGTATAGACGGCAAGCCCGCGCGCAACCGCCAGGAGCTTATGGATGCACGGAGACGCAAGGAGGAGGAGAGACGCCAACGGAAGAAAGAGATGCGCAAGCAGGCCAAAGAGGACGAGCAGCGGAAAGCAGCCGAGGTAGAGTTGGCTCGTCTCCGCGGCTCTGGCTCACCTGGCACACCCGATATCTTTTCGCCCATGGAGCAGGAAAACAATTTTTCCTTCGGTCGCATCACCTTTGATGATGGCCAGCAAATGGACTCGTCCGCATTGAACCTGGTCGACCCAAAGAAGAAGAAGGGCAGGTCGGACCCTAAGACTGCTCTTGAGGCTGCGGAGAAGAAACAGCAGCGTCTTGCCGGCCTTGACGAGGAGAAGCGCAAGGAAATTGAATCCAAGGATCGCTGGTTGAACGCCAAGAAGCGGGCTCATGGGGAGAAGATCAAGGACGATACAAACCTACTCAAAAAATCACTGAAGCGCAAGGAGAAGCAGAAAAAGAAGAGCGGGCAGGAATGGACTGAACGCATTGAGGGTGTCGAGAAAGGCAAAGAAATGCGTCAAAGGAAGCGTGAGGACAACCTGCGGAAACGACGTGAGGAGAAGGGCACGAAGCCCGGCAAGAAGGCCAACAAGCTTAAGGCGGGTAAGAAGAAGGCTAGGCCTGGTTTCGAGGGCAGTTTCAGGAGCAAGACTAAATAAGCGAAGGAAAAGTTTTGGACTGGGAATTAAGCCACGGCGCAGTCACGTTTAGGATGGGATTCCTCGGCGTTCAGAGGTCTGGGCATGAATAGGAGTACATATGGGGTACTGCATATGGCAAAGTGAATGGGCCTGCAGATGCCATTCAAGTCGATAGGGACTTTGCTAAATGAAAATCAAATCGATGAACGCAACCAGTTTCGTGTTGTGAACCTTTAAGGAAATGTAAACCTCACACCGCAATTGTTTTTCTTGATGCATGTATCAGCTGCTCAAGACACTCCCCTTAATTCAGTTATGACTCAATCGATGTGTGTCGTCAGCCAAGACACAGCTGCAGTGTTAAAGTTAGGATCTCTGCGAAGGTCTGATCGGATCGTGTTTGCCTGCATTTTGCAATTGACAAGGGTTTCTAACGATGGACTTCGGTTGCTCTGTGGGCCATGCCTGCCTACCGAAATGGATGGGCCAGCCAAATATGTCCACATTACAACCATGGAGCTGGACGGGACGAGTTCCAGTGAGCCCAGCAAGGTTTTAACACAAAACGGATACTATTCGTTTATTACACGCAGTAAGGTATGTATGGAAAATCCGCACGAAAAGAAATTGTTGCCGTCCTGGCGGCATTGATGCTACAGTGTATGTACATCCTGGTGATATCCTTGCCTCCACTCCTCCCATCATCTGAACTCCCGTTTTACCTGTAGGGGGCATCGGCCCTGGCAACGGCGGCCAGCTCGGGCTCCCATTTGTCACCGTTCGACAACAGCTTTTCCTTATTGTAGAGTAGCTCCTCTCTTGTCTCGGTCGCGTACTCGGCGTTAGGAGCTGCAATAATGTAAGTATACAGGCTCGAAATTGGGGTTTGACCGAGCTAAGCATAGTATCCAAAGAACTGTGTACAAAGAAAGGGAGTGGAGAGTGGTGTGCGTACATTCGACAATAGCGTCCACGGGGCAGCTCTCCTGGCAGAAACCACAGTAGATGCACTTGGTCATATCAATATCGTATCTGGTGGTGCGCCTGCTTCCATCCTCGCGCTCTTCGGCCTCGATGGTAATGGCCTGGGCCGGGCAGATGGCCTCGCACAACTTGCAAGCAATGCAACGCTCCTCACCGGTCGGGTAGCGGCGCAAGGCGTGCTCGCCACGGAAGCGCGGGGAGATGGGACCCTTCTCGAAGGGGTAGTAAATCGTGTACCTGGACGAATTACATGTCTTAGTATGAGGGGCGAATTGCACGGTGGCGGGCACAGGCTCGTGAGCAGAGTCCGGGGGGCAAGGGAGCTTACGGCGCGCGGAAAAACTGCTCCAGCACGACATACATGCCGCGCATCATCTCGGTCAGAAGGAAGTACTTCCCAGCCTTGTCGAGCGAGCTCTCAGAACCTTGGTCCCACCGCTTTGGGGTTGGCAGGCGGAATCCCGAAGGTGGCGGACCGGAGGGAAGAGCGGCGCGCGGCGCGCTGGTCGAGAAGAACAGGGCGGTCGCGGGTGTGTTGGACGCACGCAGCAGCTGTGTGGTCGGCCGGGCGCGAGCCAACATAGTCATTGGCCTCGTGCTTGCCATGGCGGGCGTGGTGGGTGCTGGCAGAGCGGAGAGGAGAGTTGTGGTGGTGAGCGGCACTTTGACGTTGCCGGCGTGGCGGTTCAGTAAGTTCAATGGGCTTGATCTGATTCGCTGCTGGCCAACGTCTGTAACGTCAATACGTCGATGCCTCAGGCCGGTAACAGCTGCTTCCGGAGCAAGGAGAAGAGTGCGGGCTACAGAGTGTCCAGAGGGTCGCTGGACAGACAGACACGCTTAGTTCGCACCTTCTAAGCTGCTCGCCGGGCTATGGCGACCGTCGAAGGGCGAGGAAGGCGGTGCACGTGACCATGACGGCGCCCAAGCTCTAAGCCCGTCCCGACTCGTCGTTGATTTTGCGAAGTGCCTCATCGCCGCGTACCGCAACACCCACCTCCATCTCGCCAGACAGCACCCGCACGTCCATCCGCCATGTTCAGGACCGCCATCCTTCGCTCCGCCCGCGGCGCTGCCCGCTCTGCCGCCCGTTGGCAAGCTCCAATTGCCCGCCCGGCCGTCCCTGCCCTCCTCAGCCAGTCCAGACAGCAGCTCCCCGCTGTGTGCTTCCAGGCCGTCCGTTGCTACTCTGCCGGTGGCGCTCTCAGTCAGGATGAGGCCCAGGGCCGGATACTGGACCTCTTGAAGAACTTTGACAAGGTATGTGGGCTGCGAGCGCCTGCTGCGGCATGCCTCGGATCAAGCTAATGCGCCGCACAGGTCCAGGACGCGTCTAAGGTAGTTGACGACCTTTCTGCTGCGCTGCGCTCCAATGCTCACCCTGCCTAGCTGTCGCCCACTTCCCACTTCTCCAACGACCTCGGCCTGGACAGCCTGGACACCGTTGAGGTGGTTATGGCCATTGAGGAGGAGTTCAGCATCGAGATACCCGACAAGGACGCCGATCAGATCCACAGCGGTATGTCTGGGCCTACACGCTCCGCAGCCTTAACGCGCCCGCCGTGATGCCACTCACATGCACATGCTAAGAGTGGTGGCGATCACTTCCGGAACGAGCTTTACTGACTCTGAGCAGTTGACAAGGCAGTGGAGTACATCCTCAGCCAGCCTGATGGTAAGTTTCTCGGACGCCAGTGGGATGGAGTATGGTTGGCTGATTGAACCCGCAGCGAAATAATTGAATTAAATGAGGGCTGGTCCGGAAGGAGGAATGTGATGGCCGGAGAATTGCGGAGTGGACATTTGCTTGTACAAAGCTATCAGCTCTGGGTTTCTGAGCCCCTGTACTATGGATTAGAAGATGATTGTGCTCCGTCAGAGCTGCTTTATTTTGGTTGTGCTGCTCTTGCAACGTCCGTACATGGCGTGCTGCGTGAAACGCCGCCCGCGCGGCAGGGTTGGTCCTTCGTCCTCGCCAAGCCAGTTATTTCACTCTGGCCCATCGACCGCCCGTAGTAAATGCACATTCCGTACGCCGCGCACACGCGCAACACCCCCACCACGTCAGACCCTTTCGGCGCCCTACGAAATCTCCTGCTGCGATCTGGCTGCAACGCCCCGTGTGCACTTCCCGTACCGAGCCCTGTCGACCCTTGGACGCCGAACCCTCGCAGTATCCCTGTGCGGCGGGCGCCGAGCTCAGACCTAGACCCAACACCGACACCGGGCACGACATCTTTCCACAGTCGCACTGCGGATGGCCACCTCAGCTTCAGGCTTGACGCGCCGACGAGGCGCGGGCGCGGGCGCGGGCGCAAACGGCGACACCGACAACGACGGCAGCCGCGTGAGCTCGCCAGTGCCGCGGCGCAACGATGAGGGCCCCGGCACCTCCTACGAGAGCGCAGAGAACGGCCACAAGATTGCCTACGACCCACGAGACATCAGCGAGAGCGCCGAGCGGAGCAAGCAGCCCAAGCTCACGCTCATGGAGGAGGTGCTGCTCATGGGGCTGAAGGACAAGCAGGTGGGCTCCCGCGCCGACGGCTGCCTAAGGAGGGACGCGACTGACATCTGTTCGGCCAGGGCTACCTCTCTTTCTGGAACGACAACATCTCCTACGCCCTCCGTGGGTGCATCGTCATAGAGCTGGCCTTCAGGGGTCGTGTAAGCATGCAAAAGGACTCGTCGCGGCGGCGCTTCCCCCTCGCGGATCGCGTCATCGAGGTTATAGACGACACGCTCACCGGCGAGGTGCTTCTGGACGAGGCGTTGAAGATGATGAAGTCGAGCGAGAAGATGAGTGTGGCCTCTTGGATTGACCTCATGAGCGGTAAGCCTGCCCGTCCTCTTCTCCCGGCGCTGCGACGCTGACACCTGGCCCCAAACTCAGGCGAGACATGGAACCTCATGAAGATTGGCTACCAGCTCAAACAGGTCCGCGAGCGCCTGGCCAAGGGCCTCGTTGACAAGGGCATCCTCCGCACCGAGAAACGCAACTTCCTCCTCTTCGACATGGCCACCCATCCTGTCGCCGACGGCGGCGCAAAGGACGAGATCCGGCGACGTGTCCGCAATCTTCTTACGAACCGAACCGTCGTCCTCCCTCCAAGCCAGTTCCTCCCCGAGGAGATGGACTTCAGGTACATCCGTACTATTGCCATGGTTTGCGCGGCTTATGCAGCCAACGTGCTTGAGAATGCTTTGTCAACGCTGGGCCACGAGGCGCGGGAGCGGGCCTTTGCCCAAGTCGACGAGCTGCTGGCTGAATATTCACAGTGGCCGTTCGCCCGACGGGCCGGGGGCTCGGGGGGCATAGGAGCCAACCTGGGGCAGGTCATCCAAGAGGAGGTGAACAACAACAAGGACAAGGAGTTGCAGCTTGAGGTAAGCACGCTCCCGAAACACGGTGAACCTCACACGCTGACTCACATGGACTCGCAGGTGGTTGCTGCTTGCTTGAGCGTCTTCACAAGGCTTGATTCTTTGCTATAAGTTGGGGACATCATAACGGCCTTCATCTTATATCTTGCGCATTACTTTGATACTCAAACACGGCGCTTCTTAAGAACAATTACTTAATTCTGGACCAACGACGGCTGAGGCGGTAAGCAGATGTGCTGCTTCAGTGGTACGGCCGGCGGAGCGGGAAGCGGAGCCGTGCTGGGACGGACGGCGGACGGCCAGACCATTTTCCTTCTCTTGCCAAAGGGCGCCCGGAAGACGAAAACAAGGGAATTCCATTTTGTTCTATCGACATTGTGTTACGTAGCATGGGGCTTTGAGATATCTAGCTAGCTGGGGCTTGCATGTTCACAAACCGCTCCCAAACCACACCCGTCCGAGTATGCACGTGACCAGGACAGTCACCACCAGGCCCGGATGGGGTCCGCTCCGCGCGCAGCCCGCGGAGGGTGCGGCGGCAGAGGCCCCGGGACGGCGGTAGGGCTGAGAAGCAGGCCGGGCGGTGCGTTGTCAGGCTGGCGGGGAGCGAGAGAGACGCGATGGCAGGCCAATGGCAGTGCCGGGCGGAGCGGCTTGGCGAGGTCGTGGGCGTGGGCCGCGCTCTTCGCTGCGACACGGAGGCAGCTCGCAAGCACGCCCGAGCTTAGCATTTCCCGCACCCAATCCTCGCCAGACCGTCCCTCGCGCGCGCCAGGGGGCGGAGACAAACGAACGACGTCAGCTGCGAGACTCCTGCTGGCTAGGCGCTTCCGCTGCTTGGGCCCATTCCTAACACGCCGCTCCGCTGCCCTCGGTTCTCTTTGTGCCAGCCGCCCAGACTGACAGACGCTCGACGCGCCCGATCATTGCGTGCAGCTCTGGTATGTTGATTCACTCCTCCTGCCGCCCCGCTTGCCCTGCCGGCTGCTGTTCCTGCCGCTGCCGCTGCGCGATGGCGACGCCGTGGGTGCGGCTCATCGCCTGTCGCGGCACGTCCGTGGCCAGCGCCCTCACCTCCCAGCCCGCGGCCACGCGCCTCTTGCTCGGACCTATCGCTGACATCACCAGCTCATTCATGTCTTCTCCCTGACCCGCTAGACCTTCGTTTCTCCTCGGGCGGCTCCGTGATCGCCGCTCTTCCGACGCGCCTGTGACCCGTACATAGACCATGCCGTCACCAGTCGCGTCGACCGCCGCGCTTCCGCCCCAGTCGCACGAGCAATCGCAGCAAGAATCAACACCGGCCGCACACGACGCGCAGAATGGCGCTGCTGGAGACGATGCCGCCGAGTCGCAGGATCCGGCGCGTCCATCCAGTTCTGGCCAGCCCGCCGACGGCAATGGCACAATACGCGAGACGAAGGAGAAGGCAAAGGCTGTCATGGCCGCGTCCGGTGTTGACGTGAACGCGAACACCGAGAAGACATCACCTTCGGCTCGTGCAAAGTCATCACCTGCTGGGAGTGAGACGGCCAATGGACTTTCGCCTAGCCGCAAGCGCTCTCGCTCTGGCTCGCGCTTGCCCTCCCATCCGCCGTCACAAGGTTCCTCCAATCAGAACCAGTCCAGTTTGAACGAGTTCCTCATCAATCAGTATTCCACCCGCGACATGCTTCACGCTGCGGCCATGAATGACCAGGCTGCCAAGGCTCGGGGTTTGATGACTGAGAAGCTGTCCGAAGTCGAGTACTACAAGCAGTTGCGCCAGCAACGGCAAATCGATCCCGGCTCTGTGTTTGGCTATGGCTTTGACGGCTACGGAAATGGCTATACTGAGGTGAAACCGTCGCGGCTCCAATACCCCGCGCAGCGGAAACGGCTTGGAAACCGCCGCTCAAAAAGCTTGCATGTGCCTCGGAAGGAAGTCACCAAGCAGGCCGACACCTTTGAGGAGCTAGTACCCGTACGTTTGGACATCGAGTTTGACAAGATCAAGCTCCGGGACACTTTCACCTGGAATCTACACGACCACATTGTTACACCTGAGCTGTTCGCGGAAAACATGGTTGAGGACTTCAAACTGCCCCCGGAAATGGGCCCCCATGTTTTCCGCCAAATCAACACTGAGATTCACGAGCAGCTCCAAGATTACTACCCTCACGCCTTCTTCAAGGAAGAACCATTGGACCCGCACCTACCTTATGACGCCTACAAGAACGACGAGATGCGCATATTGATCAAGCTCAACATCACAATCGGGCAACATACATTGGTGGACCAGTTCGAGTGGGACATCAACGATCCTATGAACTCGCCAGAAGAGTTCGCCAGGTCCATGACAGGAGAGCTTTCCCTCTCTGGCGAATTCACCACCGCAATCGCGCACTCTATACGCGAACAATGTCAGATGTTCACGAAAAGCCTCTACATTACTGGCCATCCCTTCGATGGCCGCCCTGTTGAAGATGCGGACGTTCGCGATAGCTTCCTAACCTCCCCGGTGCAATCTGTATTCCGGCCCGTGCAGGCAGCAAAGGACTATGCGCCCGTTCTGTACGAACTGAACGAAGCAGACCTGGAGCGAGCGGAACTGTCAATCATGCGCGAGCAACGACGACAGAAACGCTCAGTGAACCGGAGAGGCGGTCCAGCACTTCCAGATCTCAAAGACCGTCAACGAACGGTGCGGACAATGGTGGTCTCTTCGGTGCTTCCAGGCGCGGTGGAGCGTGTGGAGGACAGCCGTTTATACAAGCTCTCTCGTTCGGCGTCAGGCAGAGGTAGGCGCACTGTAAGAGATGGCGATTCGGATGAAGAGTCCGAGAGCGAAGATTCAGGCCAAGAGTCCCCGGCACCTTCACAGATAATGGGAGGAACTGCACGGACAAGAGGCATGCGTGGAGCAGCGTCGGCAGCAACAGTCGCCATGCGCCAGAATCTTGGTCGGTCACAAACTCCTGAAGTCACAGCCCTTCGCCAAGAGCATCACCATGAGACGCGCACCTCCCGGCGCTTTGGGACACCTAGAGAAGAGAGTGTTGCTCCCACGCCTACTACCCCTGCTCCAGAAAGACTCCTGGTTAAGGTCAAGATCTCTCGAGAGAAGTACCGACGGTGGATGCAGGCACAGTCTACAGGCAGAGCTCACGAGTACCGACAGAGCCAGCCTAATCCTGTGTTAGCCTCTGCAGCTTCCACACCCCAACAAGCTACGCCTACCCGTAGCTCGATGCCGCCGCCCCCTTCGCCGGCGCTGCAACAACGGTCGACCCCCGGTCCAGGAACCCCGACGAGCAATGGCCAGCAAGAGATACGATATTATCATGACGGACGCGCAGATGCTCCGTTCCCGCAACCCGCTCAAGCAGTAAGTCCTTCGTAACCGTGAAAAAAGTGCTAGTTAGTAATAGTAGGCCAGCCCCCGCCCCCGCCGTGGCTCGCCGAGGCTTTGAAAAAGCTGCACGGAGAACACCCCGACTCGGCTTTCGAAGCATTAATGCGCTACTGCGCCATCGACACCCGCTCGCAGCAGCAGATCCGACTTGACAGCATACCGGCAGGCTCAACGCCTCCTGCGCATGTTAAGTTCCAATGGCTCCCACGCATAAGGTGCAACGACTGTCCCGGAAAACTGTACACGCCTGGCCCCAACTGGACTGTCGAGAACTTCGAAGTCCATCTTAGGAACAGACAGCACCTTGAAGCTGTGAGGAGGAGGACAGCTTCGTCTGGCGGTGCTTCGTCGTAGACAAGAAGAAAAAAAAGGAAACGACTGCGAAAAGAGCGGCCACAAGCTGCAGGCTGGATTTTACGGAGGCGACCTCATTCCGTTTTTGTACATCAACATCATCATCTCACCATCGTAACTATCAGTCAGGGTGCGAAGGTTATGGAAGACAGGGCTTCAAGATGGCGCAATGAGTTGTTTGTCGGTGTTGGCTTACCACTTGGGTAAGAGGAGTGGGAGTTGCATTCGAGAGATTTTGTCCATTTCATCCAAATCAATTCTTTCCACGTCCTGTTGATTTTGCTTGCGGTGTCGAAATGCATTGCCACTGCTTCACGCCTTTCTTCCACGCTCGCATCACCGCGTCTTAAGCTTGGATTATCAGAACGATTCAAGGAGCGATGATGGATTAGTAGTCATGGCTATTGAAAATATGAACTCGAAACGAAGATGCGAGGCCCTAGAAGCGCATGTTGTCCCTTTCTTCACATTCAGCTTACTGACGACAAGGAAACCGCACATGAAAGAATGGCTGACGACAATTGGCAGGCGAACGGACTCCGCTGTTAGTCTACGCGGAATGGATCACTTGTAACCGAGCGCGGAAGAAGGCAGACCGGCGAATCGATTCACGAGCTGAACAAGCCGATCAGCAGATCATCGGCTTCGTTATTCTCCACCGGCGGACCACCAACGGCCAGCCCGGAGGCCCACACTCAAATTGGCAAAGCGAAGGAACAGCGGCTCTTGCGGGTGCCAAGATGCATATCAAGACACTGTGATTCGTCGAACAATGCTCCGCAAGGCACTAATTACCTATCGCCTCCAGCGGATGGCACGTGTTGCTGGCGTGTGGGCCGGCGAAGCGCTCGGCTGGTGTCCGGAGGGGGCGCGCATGCGCAGCCAGGAACAGAACCCGAAGCCCTTTGGCAGCGGCCCTTTTGGCCACCATTGGTCGCCGGAAGCTGGATGTTGCAGATCAGCCGCAGCGAGCGTCAGACCATCAACTTGTCATGCACGGTCAACTGGGATGGGGGTCCGCTAGTTAGCTGCTTTGACGCCCGCGACTTAATAGCCCTCCGGCCCCAGACACTTCGAGTTTGATGCAGGTTTCGCTTTCCTTCTTCCGTCTCGCCAGCTTACTGCTCACCGATTATTCTCACACCCAAACACGCTGCTCCTCCCACTTCCCAGTCTTTCTCCCTTCTGTAGCTCGTGTGTGCGCGCGGCTTATTGACGTCCTTTCGCCAGCTGCTGGTATCTCAGCTGTTTTAACGGCCAGCACCCCTGCGTCATCTTATCCTCTTTTTCTCTCACCTCTGGCCCGCTCCTCCTCTTATTCTGCCTACCGGTCTCATTACTCTTATTCTTTGCGAAATACCCTATCTGTGTATTTACGATCCCCTGGCGTCGACAGCTGGCTGTCCAACATAATTCAATAATCGAACCCAGCCACAAACCACCACCGAAACACAACAACTTCGGGAAACCTCGGAAAGCAAAAAAAAAAAAAAAAGGGCTGCGACATTCGCTCCCTTCGCCCCCTTTCTCTAGGAAGTAGCCAAACGCCTACGAAAGGCAGACAGGAAACAAACCAAAGAGGTCCAGCAAAAATTTACAGATGGCTTTCGAATTCCTTGCTCCGATTCTGACCCCGACGGCGCTGGCCACGGTGCAGCGCGACCCGTCGCTGCTGGGCATCTTGCTGGCCGTGTTGTTCGGCCTGGGCCTGCTCGTCGGCCTGTCCGTCTTCATTCACTACCGCACCGAGAAGGACAACGGCACCTGGAAGGGCTGGGGTATCCCGTTCTGGCCCAAGAAGAAGGCCAAGAAGCAGGGCTTCAGGAAAATTGGCGGGAAGTGAATGCAATGGGCCAGTCGGGCGTTGTTGAAGGCGTGGTGTGGAAGAGTGATGGGAATGGATTGGCTTCGGAATGCGTGAAGCACCGTGCGGTTCCCAGGGCAGAACCATACAAACCCAGCTTCGGGCTCAATACTCGGCCAAGTAACGGATTATGCTTCAATGGTTTTACAAAACGCAATCCATGGGCATTCTTCCACAATTGTTCCTAGACGAGGCTCCAGGTATAATACATGGGAAACACGCAGCCGCAAAACAAGATCAAGTGGACACCAATCCCTCCATTCCATTCATCAATGTAGTTTGAGAAGCCAAACCATACAATTTACCAGCTGGGATATCAAGACTAGTGCTGCCTCATATCCGCATCATGCCATACCCAGTGTCCATTACCACATACTTGTATTCTGTTTGAGGTATCATAAATAGCTCCCGCTTACTTGGACTTGGCGAGGCCAACGGCGTTCTCGCCAAGGTCGTAGACCGAGTACCACTTGCGCAGGAAGGCATCTCCCAGGATGGCAAGAGGTCCGGTGGGCTCGGGGAAGTCCATGCCCATGAAGGCAGAGATGCAGGAGCCCTGAACCTCGAGGATGTAGTCGTATGAAGTGATGGTGAAGTTGTGGCCGGTGAGGGTGAAGGTAAGGTCGGGAAGACCGTCACGCTTGTCGCACTCAACTGTGTACTGGCCGTTGAAGCTCTTCTTGGCACCAATCTCCTTGTTGCTGTCGTCTGTTAGCGGTCTCGAAGTCGTGCAAGCTGGGCGCAGGGGGGTGACTCACAGGAGCTCAGCAAGAGTGGAGGGAAGAGCAATCAAGGAGGTACCGGTGTCAAGAATGGCACCAGTGCTGTCGAGCTCGGCGGTTTGGTCGCCGAAAGTAATGGCGTCAAGGTCGACCTCCCAGTAGGCCTTGCGCCTCAAAGGGATCTTGGTGAGCTTGCCACTGTAGTGGCTCTCGTCAACACCACCGAAGGTGGCGACGGACTCGGCGCCCTCGTCGTTGGTGTCGCTGAGGTAGAAAGCGAAGACGGGGTCGTCGAGAAGTCCCTGCTCGATCATGTTGTAGAAGGGCGGAACGATGCGGTTCACGGAGATGGTATCATAGCCAAGACCCATGATGCCGTCGAAGCGGCCGAAGGCGAACGCCAGGCCGGGCTCCGAGGTGGCCTCGGCGAAGTCCTGGTCCTTGACAGTCAGGTCACCGATGGTGAAGACATCGTTGGACACGAAGCCGCTAAGGCTGCCGGAGCCATAGCGGATCTCGAAGGAGCTGCCGTTCTTGTTGTATGTAGACGAAGAGCTCGAGTCGTACTTGGTGTGCAGATAGCAGGCGATGGAGCCGCACTCAGACGATGGCACCCACAGGTTGGAGCTGCCGGTGTCGAGGACGACTTTGAAGCTCTGCGGAGGGGTGCCGAGCGAAATCTCCGAGAAGTCTGGGGGCGAATGACTGTCAGCTCACGTCGGGCGCAAGCGAGATGACGGCGTTGCGGCATCGGAGGCACGGTATACTCACACTGGGCGTTCAGGAAGTTGGTGACGGGAACGGGGTGCTCGGCATCGGCGTCGACGGGCTGAGTCCTGAAGATGTCCTCGACGGTGTTGAGCTGCGGGCGCGATCCCATGTACTTCTGGCTGAGGGCCTTCACGTGGTCGCCGATGTTGGCGTGCTCCTGCACACAGTGAGCTCCGGCACGCTTCGCAGGGGCGAGGCAACGAGATGGGAGATGGAAAACGCACCAGCTGCTCGGCCAGAGGCACCTTCTTGAGCTTCATCTTGTGGACGCCGGCCTGGGCGGAGCCAAGCATGGCGCCGGCGGCGAGGAGCATGGAGCCCTTCATGGTTGCGGTGCGGCGAGAACGGAGCTGCAGCTGCTCGAATAATGGATTTGGGGTGCGGATGGAGCGAAGTGATGGGAGAGGGGGATGGGTGGTCGAGGGAGAGCTTGTCTGGGGAACGGGAGCTGCCTGCAGTTGTACCTGGGCCGGCGCCTCTCCCTTCGTCATCTGAGGCCTTGGCGCGCGATTAGCCGATTAGGCAAGGCGCACAACGCTGATAAGAGTGGCTGGGGAAAGCGCGCCGGACCGTGCGCTGTCCACGAGACCGTCGCCCGCGTCATCCGAGGCCCGGCCGCCGAGACTCATCATTTCGCAATCCATCCCACAGTGGGTGACAAGAGAACTGGCCCTCGAAGCTTCGCGGAGGACGCCATCTTATCCTACGTAGGTAGTAGAACGCAACATCTGGACGTATTTATTCACAATCAAGACCCACATTTACGTCCAGACACTGGATTCGACTACCTACGTAAGTTGGATATAATATCGTTGGCGGAATAATAAGGTCAAGAGGGCCGAATGCTTTTGTCACCCACTGTGATCCTACACAAGTTGCTCGTCTACTATTTATTTTATTGTTCCTGCGCCTGGGCGCGAAGCCAACGCCATCCCTGCACTCCGCCGTAACGCCGTGTCCATGCTGAATCCTGCCTTGTCTTGCCCGCCCCTGTTCCTGTAACGCCCGACTCCATTTTCTTTCGTCTTTCGCCTACTTTCCTCAAACAAGCCTAGATCTTGGCTCTCAGCACGAGTCCTGTCTGGGCAACCCTGGCCACGACCAACGTCAAGCTGCCGCACACGAGGACCGTGCCTCCCCACATCTGCGCGTGCAGGTAG
Source organism: Diplodia mutila (assembly GCA_022560015.1). Taxonomy (NCBI): domain Eukaryota; kingdom Fungi; phylum Ascomycota; class Dothideomycetes; order Botryosphaeriales; family Botryosphaeriaceae; genus Diplodia; species Diplodia mutila. Next base: position 21,269 of record JAFISB010000031.1, on the reverse strand, counting down.
TTGCCACTGTAGTCTGAGATCAACGCTCCTGCAAGCGGCGGCCCTGTCAGCGCCGCAAAGGAAACAATCGAAAACGCCATGCCCATCCGCGTCCCCGTCTTCTTCAGGTCCGGCGTCAAGCTACTGAGCACCGACGGGAAGAGGCCCTGCACGCCCGAAGACGTCAAGCCAATGACCACCGTGAACGGATACAGCCCTGCTGTCGTATGCACCCCTGACCATGCGAAGAGCATGATGCCCGTGGCGAAAGAAAACGGGATGATCAAGTTCAACGGCCCAGTGACACGGTCACTGACGAATGGTGGGATTATCCGCGAAATGTAGCCCACGCCGTTGAGAATGAGCAGCAGATTGAGCGAATCCGTGTATGGCAACCCGATGACGTCCCGGCTGAAGGCGCTAATCTGCTCTCCATGTGAGCCATTGCTCCTGCGAACCGCAAAGGCTGTCACTTACATAGTAGAAGACGAAATACAGAGCCCAGAAGTTGAGGAACATGCCAAGGCAGAAGAGACAGTAGGTGAGCTCCCTGAATGCCGACAGGTCGATCAGCGGCCCCGACGGCCTTGGAGGAAGGCGGACCTTGAACAGGGCAATCGTCACGGCCGATGTTGCAAGAGATACGAATCCGAGGATGCGGATGGTCCAACCGAAGCCCACCTGGGGGAGTAGCTGTCTGACCATGGATGGGTAGATGAGTCCGCCGGTGGCCGATCCGGACGCGGTGAGTCCAATGGCAAGTGCTCGGTTCTTGGAAAAGTAAGTGGCAACAAGAGCCACGGTCGGACAGAACATGAGGCCGTTGCCAAGGCCGGTGCAGACGCCTTGAGCAAGAAAGAGCTGCCAGTACTGGGTGCACAACGACGTCATGAAGATTCCAAGCAGACTCAAGAACACGCCGAGGATATACACGCGGCGGAACAGGCCGGCGTCGGTTGCACGGCCGGCAACGGTGCCGATGAAGAAGAGCAGCCAGACTTGGATGGTTCCAATCCAGGAAATCTCGGAGCTTGGGACCCCCAAGGTGGAGGTGTAGTAGGCCTGGAAGGCGCCAAAGGAGTTGATATAGCCCCAGGTGTTCATGATGCAGATGTGGCCCATGAGCACCTGGGTCCAGGCACGAAGACCGCCATCGGGCGGAGGGCCGGGGTCCCGGATGGAGGCAGCAGATCTGGCAGTCACGACCTTGGAGAGAGCCCTTTTGGCGGTGCCGGCGGCGGTGGAGCCCTTGGTCTCGTCGTCAAGAGCAGTTGCTACCCTCTCAATAGCAATCTCCTCGTCGCGGGCTGGATTGCAGTCAGTGGCGTCAGCCTCGTGCGGCGGCAGCGAACGAGGAGTAAGTGCCCCGCTGCCGAGCTCTTTCTCGGAGTAGTCGTCCTTGGAGTCGTAGACCATGGTGGGCAACGGATTGGAGGAGGGGCAGGGACGAAAGGAGGGAAAACGGCAGCAGGCCCAGAGCATTTAAACAGGTCGGGGCACCAAGGGCCGAGGGGAGTCATCGGTGCCCCTAGCGTGCAAGTGGGCTCTTCGAAGGGCGTGGAGCTTGTCAAAGCTGCAGCGGTGGAGAAGGCAGCGTCTGATTGTGCCGTCAGCCGATTGCGGAGGCGAGCAATGGCGGCCTCGAATGAGCAGTGCTTCCATGGTGGCGGGTGCAGCTCCGGGACAGCGGCGGGCGTGAGAGCGGTCGAAGTGAGCAGGCGTCGCCGAGCAAGGGTCGGGTCGGGTCGGGTCGCGTCGCGCCCCACCGGTGCGTCGTTGAGAATTTGCAAGCGTAAAGGGCGTGGGCGTGTTCAAGGCTTGATTTTTCAGCACCTGAGGCGGGAAGGCGCGCAGAGGCCGCGGCTAAGCGGCGACGGCAGCCACGCCTCGGCCAACTTTCCTCCAGCCCGAACAATCACGAATCCCACCCGCTGCACCTCCATGTCGCCTGCTCCCCAGATGCTGAAGCGCCCCGCCGCCGCGGCGGGCCAGGCCGGCGTCCTGTTCCCCTTCAAAGTAGGTTGAGCTGCGAGTGCTGCGTGCGCCTGCCCTGACGTTAGCACAGGGTCTCTGGTATTTCTGCACCCATCCCGACCTGTGGCCGCTGCTCAAGGGCCGCCTGCTGCCGTGCTTCCTGCTGTCCGTTTTCGTCTTCGCCAACCTCTTCATCTGGACCTACCTGCCGCAGGTCGCCTTCCTGTACCTCTTCCACAAGGCTGGCGCCTGGGTCAACGGCACCTTCCTGGTGCTCGGCGAGGGCGCCGCCATCGTTGCAATCCTCTTCGAGGCCTTCTTTGTCGATGAGACCCAGGTCGACCTTTTCGATGCGGTGCGTCCGATTTTTGTAGTCCCCGCCCGCCCCGATGGTGTGCTCGCGCCTAGCCAGAGACCCGCCGTAATCGGCCTGCACCTGCTCCCGCCCCATCCTTACCCATGCATATATTGACCACTCCCGTAGGTGCTGGTCGCCAAGGGCTACGACGACTTGGTCACCACCCGCCGTCCTGTCGCCCCAGACGGTGACAATCCAATCCGCCGCCTGGGCAAGCGTGAGCGCCATGCCGTCTACGCCCCGTTCAATCTCCGGCAGATAGTCGAGTTCATCCTGCTGCTGCCTCTCAACTTCATTCCCGTTGCCGGAGTCCCTCTTTTCATCTTCCTCACCGGCTACCGCGCCGGTCCCCTGCAGCACTGGAGGTACTTCAAGTTCCTTGACTTTGACAAAAAGACAAGGGACCGCTACATCAAGGAGTGGCGGTGGAAGTATACGTGGTATGTGCAGCCTATTGCTTGAACGCTGACCCAGCTGACAGACGCAGGTTCGGCACGTCGGCGCTTATGCTGCAGCTGGTTCCCGTGCTGAGCATGTTCTTCCTCCTGACCACCACCGTCGGCTCTGCCCTTCTGGTCGTGCACATGGAAGAGAAGGGCAATCCCGTTGAAGAGGATGAAGGCCCGGATTACGTTGACAACCCGCCACGCCAAAGCTACGGTACCTTGGTCTAACATCTGACACGCGATGCCCTCTCTCTATCGGATCTCGGAATCTCCGGCTTATGTCCGGGTCAACGAATGATGGAACGAACAGTGCTTGTACATGTCATGGCGACAACGATCGAAATTTGTTCTAAATATGATACCTACTCCTCGTCTACATTGAGCCCCACCATTTTCAATGACTCGATCCATAGTTTCTGCTCCTTGTCTTTGTCGAAAGCCCACGTCTCATACCCTGTGTCCATTACCGAATACCCGGCCTTGACAGGCCCGCTTTCCGAGCACTGTTCCAGGTACATGGCACCCTTTCCCTCAAACTCGGTTCCAACCGCGGCCAGAACCTGAGTAGCCGCACCCTGAGCCGGGCTCACAGTCCCCTTCACAAGGTCCGGATTGCTCGCCCACCGCTCCTTGAGTTTAGGGTCCATGTGGATCTGGAGCCCCGTGGCTATGCCGCCTGGGTGGAGACTGAGGGCATGTATTCCCCGGGCGCCATATCGACGCTCGATTTCGTTGGCCATGTAAATGTTTGCTGTCTTGCTCTGGGCATATCCTTTGTTTGGTGTGTAGTCGTTCTCCAGGTTGATGTCGTCGAAATGGATCCCTCCGCCGCGATGGCCCAGGGACGCAACCACGACGACACGGGAGTTGAAGGGAGGGGAGGAGCCGGCGAGAAGCGCATCCTTCAGCAGATTGAACAGGAGGAAATGGCCGAGATGGTTCGTGGCAAACTGAGACTCGAAGCCGTCGGGGGTCTTGGCATATGGCGGCATCATGATGCCCGCGTTGCAGACCAGAATGTTCAAAGTGTTGCTCCTGGAGAGGAAGTCGTTGGCACAGGTGCGCACACTCTCGAGGGAATCCAGCTCCAATTCCAACAAGTCCACCCGGCCGGGCTCCAAGACACCAGACAAGGCCTCCTCGCCCTTCTTGATGCTTCGAGCGGTGCAGAAGACGCGAGCACCGGTGGCGGACAAAGCACGTGCAGTTTCGATGCCGAGGCCTGAAGAGCATCCCGTCACGAGCATGACCTTGTCCTTCAGCTGGCCCTCAAGGCGCTCGTCGCGGATGATGTCGAGCGCGGTGGGCCGGGCATCGCCGGGGCCGTTGGGCGAAGCGAATGCAGCGACGTAGCGGGACGAAGCCATGGCACGAGGTACGATGCGGGAAGGCCTGAGCTGGTCGGAGTAGCGTCGGGCGGCGTGGAGTGAAGGGTGGCGCCGGGCGAGAGTGCAATACAGGCGCATGTATGTATGTATGTATGTATGTATGCGTGCACGCATCAAATGCACGGGAAGACGGACGGCCTATTTATTTCCAAAGCGGGGTCGGGGCTATGATGAAGCAAGAGGTTATGAGGCGTGGACGAGGTGCATGTAGAGAAGCTGTTTCAGGACTAGTGCTGCCCAAATCGAGGCCCAGGCCATTATTGTGACCCTCTTGCGGAAGCTCGACGCACGGGCCGCATCGAGCGCAACCCCAGCCGCCTCAGACCCGTCGCGACTCCGCCCCCCTTCGCCTCTACCCGCCATCCGTTACAAGTCCCCGCCCAGGCCGTTGCTCCTTGACTTCTGCCGACAAATTGCCAGTTCGGCCTTCGGCCCAGCCAAGGGGCCGCGTCACGTCCACGTGTTATCAACCCAACTTCAACAATGCCATCCTCAGCAAGCAGGTGATCCGGATTGAGGAGATGCCGCCCCTTGCCTCAAGCCGGGGCGACTACGCCTCGGTGCCGCAGGCCGTGGAGCTAGACGACCTAGGCAGAGTCCATCATGATCGCTCGCTGTCGGTGGATGACGATGAGCCAGCCGACGAGGAGAAGCTCTGCCTACGCAAGGTTCCGGACAGCCTTCCGTGGAGCGCTTCTTTGATCGCTGTTGTCGAGCTCTGCGAGCGATTCGCCTACTACGGCCTATCTGGCCCGTTCCAAAACTACATGGCAAACAAGTACCATGACCCAAGCGGCCTTCCGGGAGCCATGTACGTGCATCTTGAAGCTTGCGCACTCTCAGCTGACCCAACGGCAGTGGGCTCGGCCAGCACGGCGCGACCTTGACCAGCAGCTTTTTCCAGTTCTGGTGCTACCTCACCCCCATCTTCGGCGCCGTTGTGGCTGATCAGTACCTGGGGAAATACTGGACCATTGTGTATTTCTCCATGGTGTACATGTCTGGCATTGTCGTCCTCTTCCTAACCTCCCTGCCCTCCTCGATCGAAGCCGGTTACGCTTATCCCGGTCTGCTCGTTGCAATCCTCGTCATTGGCCTCGGCACAGGTGGCATCAAGAGCAATGTATCGCCATTGATTGCCGAGCAGTATGAGGAGACTAAGCAAAAGATAAGGACCTTGCCCTCCGGGGAACGTGTCATCGTCGATCCGTCGCTCACCATCCAACGCATCTACATGGTCTTCTACATGTGCATCAACATTGGCTCTCTCTCCGCCATTGCCACGAGCACCATGGAACTTCGTATCGGCTTCTGGGCTGCATATCTGCTGCCGCTTTGCATGTTCGTCATCGGTTTCGTGCTCATCGTCATCGGGAAGAACCGATATGTGATCAACCCTCCATCAGGATCGGTCATAGCGAACTGCTTCAAAGCTTTGTACATTGCTGTCCTGAACCAAGGCGATCTCAATGCCGCCAAACCGTCGGTTCAGCGTAGCTACAGGATCCAGCGCAATATTCAGTGGGACGATTCCTTCGTGGACGAATTGAAACGCGCTCTGCTTGCCTGCAAAGTATTCTGCTTCTATCCAATCTACTGGGCTGCATTCGGACAGATGTCAAACAACTTCATCTCGCAAGGTAGGGGGCTGATTCAAAGCCAAAAAAAAAAGAAGGAAAAAAAAAAACTTCCGCTAAGATTCCCAAACAGCCGGCCAAATGCAGTTGCACGGTATCCCCAACGACATCATGCAAAACATCGATCCCTTCGCTGTCATCTGCCTCATCCCCCTCATGGACCGCTACGCCTACCCTTTCCTGCGCCGTCGCGGCTTCGCCATGCGGCCCATCACCCGCATCACCTTCGGCTTCCTCTTCGCCGCCTGCGCCATGGCCTACGCCGCCTTCCTCCAGCACGTCATTTACTCCAGCGAACCCTGCTTCGATGCTCCCTCGGCCTGCGCCGCGGCGCTGCGGCCCGACGGCAGTGGCTACGAGCCCAACCGCGTGCATGTCGTGCTTCAGACGCCCGCCTACCTCGTGCTTGCCGTGTCGGAGATCTTGGCTAGCGTCACGGGCCTGGAGTACGCGTTCACGAATGCGCCGGCGAGCATGAAGAGCTTCATCATGGCGCTGTATCTGCTGACGACTGCGCTGGGCGCCATGATCGGAGGGCTGATCTCACCCTTTGCGAAGGATCCGCTGCTTGTGGGGCTGTATGGGGGCCTGGCTGTGGCGTGCTCGGTGACGGCCGTCGTGTTTTGGAAGATTTTTAAGAGGTATAACGTCGTGGAGGACGAGATCGGAGGGCTAGGGAAGGATGAGGATGAGGTGGTGGCGTGAGGCTGAGGTCAACAGCGTGTTGCTGGTACGACACGTTTCTTCGCATTGTGACTCTTACTTCGGGCCACCTTCATCATCTCTTGCCAGGCTTTCCGGGTCCACAGGAGATAGTCAAATGTCATACACTCTTCAAATCCGATCCACATGCCGGTATTTTCGTCGGAATGGGAGGGCTGCATCCACGTCCGGACAGAGATTTTTTAGCTGTTCACAGAGGAGAACAACGTCTGTATCTCCTACGTCCACCGGCACTTCCGCTGACACGTTTTGGTTGGTTTGGAGTAATGACTTAGAAAGAGTGTTTATGCGGATTTAAATCTTGCATCTACGTCTAGATATTTACTGCAAATTCCCATGCAGGGGTGGTGCCTAAATCCACATCTGCGTCCGGATATTTTCACCAACTGCCTACGTAGGAACAACGTACTGTTGCTTGCGGGAACCAGATGGCTCGAATCACCCGTAACCTGCTGTGGTGCCAGTGGACGTGTCGGTGGATCGCGTGGGTGAGGAGATAGAACTATGTTGCGTCTCATTAAGTGCCAGCCACTGGCCAATGGAAGGGTTACCTAGGCCAAGCTCCGAAGAGATCGCGCCCCGTTCTTTCTTTGAAGGCATCGGTGGACGCTATGCTCATGAGGTCGCAAGCAGATATGGCGCGTGGGGCTACAAAGGGATGACTCGTTTTGAAATAGTGGGTCAAGGCGGTCCATCAGTTCAGGATCATTCACTTGAGATAGGCGCTCTGGCCCGAAGAATCGACCTGGCTCTCAACATTTTCCTCGGGAAGGGTGCCAAAAAGGGAAGATTGCAAGATAGTAGATCGATGGTGTATGTATGTGCGGGAGCCTCATCCGCTAAATCTGGCGGGACGAGCCGCCAGGTAGAGCCAATTAAGAGGGCAATAAAGAGAAAAGGTGAGTATGAACATGACGCGTCTGTTTCTGAGCTCTGGTTATTTGGGTCCCAGGTCACGATGCAAGTATGATGTTGACATGAGTGGATTGACGTGCTGCAAAAAGTCTTCGGATATGTCATGCATTGAAGCACCGAAAGACGCGTAAACCATGTACGAGCGCGCATGTCCGAGGGGATAGAACAGGAGTCAGCCAATGGCTGTTGCGCGGATTATGCTGCCCGCAGTGGATGCAGAGTAGGTAAATTGGCCATTGCGGCGGGTCGGGCTCTGATAAGCGGCTCAGCCTAAGTATTGGCGGGACAGTTCGAAGTCTCCACCTCGGCGACTGTTTTTTACTGCCACTGCTCCCAACAGCAGGCCATGTCGACTCACAGTCGCGCGCACTGATGTCTCACAGGGGCGCGAGTGGCGCCCGCTGGTCCCGGCGCGTGAGGCCCCGCTGTCAGCCGCCCCGCGATGCCGAGACGTGGAGGCAAAGGCTTGAGTGGGCTTGGTGCTGCCAAATGCCCCACTCGCCGACCAGGCCCGCGCGTCATTCCCCCAGTCCCCCCACGGCCCCGGCCATCTGCGCAGAGATGGACCCTCGCCCAAATGAGTCAATGAAACGCCTTCGCATGTCAGCTAAGCACCCTGCACCCTGTGTCGCCCTCTCACCGCGAACTGACACCCTTAACTCCGCGCCCACCCCCCCTTCTTCCTATAAAGCTTCCCTCGCATCTGGCCCTTCGCATCCGCGCAATTGCTTCAATCCGTCCCACGCAATGTCCGCGCCCGACAAGCTCGACGAGGCCGAGAAGGCCTACGAGCTCCAGGTTGAAAACAACCAGCAACAGCTCATCGACCCCGTCGCCGAGACGAGGGTCGTTCGAAAGCTGGACCTCCATGTTGTACCACTGCTCATGGCTCTCTGTGAGTTGCAAATCATTCTCCATCCCCTGAAACAACGGAGGGCTGACCGGTCCAGATCTCCTCGCCTTTCTGGACAGATCCAATATCGGGTACGCAACTAATCCCCCCCTCTGGCCACACACGCTGACTGGCGGGAACAGCAATGCCAAGATTGCAGGCATGGAAGAAGACCTCGGTCTAAACGGCGACCGCTACGATTGGCTGCTCACCATCTTCTACATTTCTTACATCGTTTTTGAGTTCCAGGCCATCATGTGGAAGTTGGTGCCGCCACACAGGTGGGCAGCTGTCTGCGTCGTTGGATGGTAAGCCTCCAGGAATACAGAGCACCGAACCAGACGCTCACACATGCCGACTCTAGGGGCCTGGTTGCGACTGTCCAAGCTGCGACGCACAACTGGCAGGGCATGATGGCTCTACGCTTTCTCATGGGTCTGTTCGAGGCGGGATACGGACCGGGCATCCCCTACCTTCTGTCCTTCTTCTACCTGCGCAACGAGGTCGGCTCGCGCCAGGGCATCTTCCTGTCGGCCGCCCCACTTGCCAACACCTTCGCCGGCGCGCTCGCCTACGGCATCACGGCGGCGAAGCACTCGGCCATCGCCAGGTGGCGGCTGCTCTTCCTAGTCGAGGGTGCTCCGACGCTGGTCATGGCCGCCGTTGCATGGTTCTTCCTGCCGGATGCTCCGGAGAAGGCTCGCTTCTTAAACGAGGACGAGAAGAGGATCGCGAAGGCCAGAGCTGTGCGCCAGACCGGCCAGGATGCAGAGGCGCGAATCGGCGGGATCGAATGGAAGGATGTAGTAGCAGCGCTTCTGGATCTGAAGTGCTGGTTTACTGCTGTAAGTGAAATTCGCCCTTCACCTTTCTCTAAAGAACCATACACCTCCCCTCGTGGGATCTCTCTTACCCGGGGGAACCTACAATGGGGACGAGAGACAAGCTCCCTCTTCTACGAACGTCCTCGCTAACACGCAACCACACATGTAGCTCATGTACTTCTCCTGCAACGTCTCCTTCGCCTCCCTCCCCGTCTTCCTCCCCACCATCCTCAAGGAGATGGGCTACAGCGCCATCAACGCCCAAGGCCTCACCGCCCCGCCCTACTTCCTCTCCTTCCTCCTCACCATCGCCACCACCATCATCGCCGACCGCACGCAGCAGCGCGCCTACACCATCGCCGCCCTCACCATCACCGGCGGGACGGGCTACGTGCTGCTGGCCGCCTGCACGTCCGTCGGCGCGCGCTACGCGGGGGTCTTCCTCGCCGCCGCGGGCATTTTCCCGGCCATCGCAAACATCCTGCCGTGGGTCAGCAACAACCAGGGCTCCGACACGCGCCGCGGCGTCGGCTTCGTCATTCTGAATGTCGTGGGCCAGTGCGGCCCGCTGCTCGGTACCCGCCTGTACCCAAGCGGAGATGGCCCCCGCTACATCAAGGGCCAGGCCGTGTGCGCGGCTTTCATGTTTTTCACCACGCTGCTCGTCGTCGCCCTGAGATTGCTGCTCGTGTGGGAGAATGGGCGCTTGGATCGGCAGTACGGGACGGTAGAGGAGCAGAGAGCGAGGAGGGAGGCCGGGGATGCGGCGGGTACCAAGGAGGGGCAGGCGGAGGGGGTTGGGGAGGAGAACTACGGGCCCATGTTCAGGTATGTGTTGTGAGGGTTTTGTTTGATTGAGGCAGATGATGGAAAATGATGTGACAGTATGAGACAATGAACGGATGTGAATGGAATCTTTGGATCAACGTATCTGTCTGGTTCACAGAGCTTCAGGCGCTTGTGCATAATTGAAGAATCCAAAGGGTATATTACTGCGCCACCACCAAAACATGTTCTTTCTCTATTTTCCGAGGACACCCAAGGGAGCAAGGCAAGGGAAAATCTATAACTCGTCGTGCGGAGCGGGCCTCCCGCTGTCCTTGAGCAGGTCGACACCGTGCTTCTTGCGCCACTTGCCCCACAGCTCGAAGAAGTCCTTCTCCATGGCTTTATCCAGCTGGTCGGGCAGGACGACGACGTACTCGACGTGCAGGTCGCCAAAGGCCAGCTCGTCGGCCTCGGGGTCCCAGATGGGCATTCCCTCGCCCTTGACGACTTCGACGTGGTTGGGCTGAACGACGGCGCCGCGCTTGCGGCCGAGGCGCACCGTGTGGCCGTCAAGGTGGGTGAGGTTGCGCTGCCAGTCGCCCATCCAGGCCTCGCGCAGGGCGAGCACCTCGCGCCAGAACAGGTCCTTGCCCTTGCGGCGGAAGAACTGGCCATCGGCGTGCGAAAGGTGGTCCTCGTAGCCGTCAGCACCGAGCTGGGCCTCGCGTTCTTGTAGCTGGACGATGAGGTCGCCGGCAACCCAGTCGGGGCTCTCGTCGGCCTCGTTCTCGAAGCTGATGCGCACGCCGCGGGGCATTCCGCGCTGGACGTGCAGCGTGTGCGTCTCGGTCTCCTTGACGACGCGGGCGCCGCCGCAGACCTTGCACTTGTGGCGCACCGTCTTGCCCTTGCCGCCGCAGGCGTCGCAGGGGCCCTGGACCTGCTGGAAGATGCCGGGGGCCAGCATGTGCTTCTGGATGCGCATGCCGCGGCCCTGGCACACGGGGCACACGTCGACCTCGCCGTCCTCGGAGCCGGTACCCTCGCAAGCGTCGCACACGGCCTGCTTCTCGATGCTGAAGGTCTTCTCGGCGCCCGTGTAGAAGTCGCGCAGCGGCACGTTCAGCTGGACCTCGGTGTTGGGCCCGCGGCGCTCGCCCTGCTGGCGGAAGTGGCCGCTGCCGCCGAAGAAGCGCGAGAATAGGTCGAAGGGGTCGTGGTGGTGGCCGCCGCCGGCGCCGCCCTGCTTGTGCTTCTGCACGCCGTCGTGGCCGTACTTGTCGTAGACGGTGCGCAGCTCCGGGTCGATCAGGGCCTCGTAGGCCTCGGCCACGGCGACGAAGCGTTCCGAAGCGTCCTGGTCATCACTGTGGAGAGATTAGCCGAGGGAGTCGGGGGGTGGAGGCGGGGTGGGATTGACGTACGGGTTCTTGTCCGGGTGGTACTTCTTGCTTAATGTGCGGTATGCCTTCTTGATCTCGCGGTCCGAGGCATTCTTCTCCAGGCCCAGGAGCTAGACGGACGGGCAGCAGTCAGCAGAGACTGGGGATTGGGGGCAATGGTGGGTTGGGCGTACTTTGTAGTAATCCTCGGCGCACAGCACGAGAAGCGGCAGTGCTGCGAGGAGCAGTAATGTGGTGAAGAAGAGCATGGTGTTGGGGGGTGTCTCGAAACGAAAGAAGGAGGGGCTTTCTGCGGCACTGGAGAGAAGCACGACTACATGGATCCGGCAGGCGTCGCAACACTTGAGGGAGCAGGGTGGATTAGTGAGCGGAGCTTGCTTGGAGCTCTGAGCGTCGAATCAGAAGAAGTGTGCCAGATGGCCTCAAGCTGCGTATCGATAAGCTCCGGCGAAACCTCGCTTGATCTGCACTAGCGTTGCCTCGAGTCACCAGCGACCCCCACCCGTCACTTTTACTTCACAGTACACTTATTAAGTCGACTCTAGGAAACCCAACTCCATCACCATGTCATATGCGTCGTCTACCTGCGCGCCTCCGTGACCTTGACCGAGAGCGGCCCCTTCTCCCACAGCCCGAACACCCTCTGATCGAACCAGTCTGCGCTCTTGTCGATCAGCTCAAGATTGAAGCTGAAGAGCGTCTTTGCTAGAATGCTGCGCATCTCCGCGTATGCGAGGCTGCCAATCAATCAGTACCAACGTTGAAGACAAAAAGGCTGCCGACACTCACTTCTTGCCAAGACAGTTCCTGGGCCCGTTGGAGAAGGGCATGAGCACAGACTTCTTGTCCTTCGCAAACCGCGCGTCGTCGCCAATCCATCTCTCCGGAATGAACGAGTCGGGCTCCGTGAAATTCTTCGGGCTGTGGTACGCCGCGTACTGAGACACGTACACCGCAGTCTGCAACCTCGTTAGCTTTTCTGACTCCGACTCCGACTCCATCTGGTCCGCCCATTTCTTACGTCCTGGGGCACGTAGTGGCCGCTGACATCGCCACCTCCCTCTGCAATCTTACGCGGGAACCCCGTCGGCACTGGCGGATAGAAGCGGAGGCCTTCGGTGAGCACCGCGATGAGGTACGGAAGCTGGCTCACCCTCTCGAACGTAATCTCGTCCGAGCTGTTGAACGCCCCACGGATCTCCTCGCACAACTTCTTCATTATCTCCGGATGCTTCAGCAGGGCTGCCGTCGTCCCGCTCAGCATCGTGGCCGTCGTCTCGCTGCCGGCAACGAGGAAGAGCTCCGAGTTGGTCTGGAGCTCTGCTTGTGTCAGCGCCCTGCTCTCCGGCTGCCTTTCCACCGCCGTGATGATGTCCGGCCGGTCCGTCTCCGCCGCGAGCCGCTTGTCGACCTTGCCCACCACAAACTTGTGGAAGATGACATTGCCCTGCGTCTTGCCTTGCTTGGTGAGCTTGTCCCACGCAAAGTACGCCTTCTGCAGGTACGGCCAATAATGGAGCGCCTTGCGGAGATTGCTGGATCTCAGCGACGCAAACACCCCGCTGACGAGCGCGTGGTAATCGTCCGATTCCAGGCAGCCGAACGACTCGCCAAACGTGAGGTCGCCGATGACGTCGAAGGTCGTGAAGTTGTAATACCGGACCAGGTCAACGTCGACGCCCGACTTTGCCTTCTCGTGGAACCGCTGCATCAACATGTCGATGTACTTCTGGACCAAGGGCTCCTGTTCCCGCAGCGCCTTGTCCGAAAAGGCGTGCGAGAAGATGCGGCGCATACGGGAGTGGCCTTCGCGGTCCGAGACGAGCATCGAGTATGAGCCGTTGAGCGGGGGGTTGTACCAGTCCCGGTCCTTGCCAAACTCGGGCTTCTTGGCCCCGCGGAAGCCGTAGATGTCGTTCCACGCCGTTTCGCCGCTGATCACCGAGAGCTCGTCGGGCGCGATGCGGATGACATCGCCATACTTCTTGTGCGCTTCCGCGATGGCCTTGTTGATTGTTCCCCGGTTCAGGTCGAGCGCGTATGGGATCCTGCTGGCCGCGTACCACCGGGGTCCCGGGTACTTGCGCAGAGGGTGGAAGTAGACGTTGTAGATGGCGACCCCGACGGCGTAAACAAGTGCCTACCGCTGTAAGTTGAAGCTTTCCCACTCCGTAAAGGATCATCACTCACCGTCACAACTGCCCCTCCAAGTAGAGCGAGGATGTTGTTTGGGGCGAGCAAGTGTGAGTGGGATGCGAAGTCCATGATGAAAGGCTCTTTCCCTTGAGAGGAAACGCAAGTGATCAAACAAAGAAGAGGAGGGGATTTGGGCAGCCGGTGGATAAATATCCAATCTTGCGTTGATTGAATGGAGTGATAAGCTGACGCTGACGGCGCTTCACGGCTATACTAAGGTGACGCCAGTGGCAGTGAGCTTCCGCGTGTCAGAGAAGCCTCGACGCACTAGCAGGGAACCGGCCACTTACTTTTCCCAGAAACGGACTGGCACTTGGCAGAATAACAATAGCCCTGCAGTTGGCAATGTTTCCGATTGAACAAACACGGTGCGAGGGGAAGCTGGGCAGCAGAGGCGGTCAAGCATATATATACCGATCGGCACATGACGGGTCTGGCCTGTTCGGGGGTCAACGTAATGGCAAAGCTTCGTGCGAGAGAGGCCCAAAAGCGCGGACTCCATGGCCGAGGAGGGGGACCTCGGGCTTTCGCTCTGTCGGGCTTTTCGGCTGCGGGAGGGTCGATCATGCTGAATACAGCCGAGAGGTAATTCACTGCTGCAGGCCGTGCCTGTGCGGTGCGGGTGCGGGTGCAGGTGCAGGTGCAGGTGCAGGTGCAGGGCAGTATAGCGGTACCAGGACGCCGTAGCGCTGCCGCCGGCCCACTGACCACTCGGCGGAACCTAGTTGCACCCGCCCTACCTTTCAGACTTTCGTCATCAGTCATCGCTCTATTCTTGGGCGTCCTTCAAGTCAGCGGTGCACGGTGGAAGTAGTCGTTGGCAGCCGTCTCGGTCGCACGAAGGTGGCGTCTCCCAAGGTTACACGCCGCCCCCCGGTTGAAGGATCAAATGACTTCCTCTCGCCAACCACAAATCCTCCGCAATGATCGGCGCCCGCAGGTCTTGGGAGCACCCCAGCCCAATGCTTACTCCTACGCCACACTTACAGCATCCCCTGCTACCCCGCTTTAGTGGCCTCACGTGAGGATATCTAAGCGCGGTGGGCGTCATTGGTCCAAAAATGCTGCCTCAACTTGGCATATGCTCGTGTCCAGAGTGGGAGCAGTGCCGTGCCACTTTCGTCCCGGGGCAGGGTGATGAGGCCACTCAAGAGCATCGACGTTTGATATTCAACCTCGGCATTTCCCCGCTCGATACATGGAGCTCCACTTCATGCCAGCACAGGTCCCACAATGCCTCTCGGCATATCCATTGATCACTAATTCAATGGCCGCGTACTCAATCTGCTGGCACGAGCTCCGGATCGGTGTGCATTTTAACATTCATTGTTCCAGCGAAATCCTTCTAGGTAGGCAAACACATCCTCACTATACTGCGTAGGTGAACTCCGGGTTCTCCTTATCCGTGAGGTCGAGCCATCTGGAAAATGGGTCAGTACATCTAAAACAAAGGTGCGGCAAAAGATGGCAACAGCTCACTCTTGGTTCTCAAGTTTCACGTATCCCGGCGCCGCTCTGACCTCGGCCTTCTTCTTGTTCTGACTCTTGCAGTACCAGTAGATGAACAACAAGTCGGCGAGTGCGATGCCATAACAGACCAGAATGGTGATCTCAGCCGGCAGATAGTTGTCTCCACGGAACGTTTGCGGCCCAATGATGTTGCCCACGCAGTAGCCTATCAGGTACAAAGCAGCCACGGTCGTCTTCTTGGTGTAGCCGGCCACGTTCGTGGAAATCAGGGAGAGCAGAGCGACGAACGGCGTGGCTGTGGCCTGAGTCAGGTAATACCCGATTAGGCGGCCGACGTTCATGCTTTCGGGGAGTCCAACGATGAGAGCCATGCCCAAGATGCCGAGGAGGAGGCCGGAGGTGGAAACCAGAATGCGGCAGCCATACTTGTCGCCAATATATCCGCAAACGACCAAAGTGACGATCTCAACAGCACCGCCAGGAGTTCCGTACAGCAGGGACTGTTCTGAAGTGTAGCCAAAGGACTGGATGAGGAGTGAGAAGAAATTGGTGACGCCGCCTGAGAATCAACAATCAGATTAAACCGTCAGCCCAAATGGTTGGGTACACTCACCGTTTGGGATGTCGGCAATCAAGGCGTACCAGAAGAAGGCCCAGACCATGGGGTCCATCAAGGCTTCTTTGACCTGGTAAAATTTCCAATGCTTGTTGCCAATGCCTTGCTGGTTGACACGAATGCGCTCAAGAGCCAGTAGGCGCTCTTCTTTCGTCAACCAACGGCAGTTTAGCTGGTTGTCCGGCATGACGAAAAGGAAGACGATGCCCACCACGGCAGTGAGAAGGCCGGTGACGAGGAAGACGATTTTCCAGGGTGCGATGGCGGAGCCATGGATAGCCGTGCCGCGAGCGATGCCGTATGCGACCAGGCCACCGACAATCTACGAGGGGTCAGCGCCAAGAACACGGCACCAGAGATCAGAAAGTCATACCTGCGCCACGCCGTTGAAGCTGAACCAGATCCCAGTCCTCAACCCCTGCTCTTTTTTCGTGTACCACTGGCTGGTAAACAAAGCAAATCCTGGCACGCCGAGTCAGCTACAAGTGCATGCTGCGGGCGTACAGCCACGTTACCAGGCGTCACGGCGGCCTCGAAAAGACCCAAGAAGAAACGAATGGCCACAGCGCCGCCGAAGTCCTCAACGGTTGCAAACAGAGCCAAGACCACACCCCACATGATGACATTGAAGGCGGAGTATTTCCCCAGCGGAAAGTACTGGAGGAGACGGTTCGTCGGCCACTCCCAAGCAAGGTAACCAAAGTAGAACCTGGAACCGTGAGCATGGAGGGGATCAAATGGTGGCCCCGGTTCGGCTTACATGGAACCCAGCCAGCTGTATTGATCCGACGTGATGCCAATGCCGCCCTCGGATTGGGGCTTCTTCAAGCCCATGACGGAAGCGTAGCTGATACAGGTCTTGTCCAGGAAGTTCAGGCCGTAGACTACACAGAGAAGCTTCGCAGCGAAGGAATGTCAGCACTCTAAGCCGCATAAGCTCGATGATGCCGACGTACGGGCATCAAATGCCAGTCGATTTTGCGCAGCAGACGGGCGTTGGTGGCTTCGTCGATTTCCAAAACCTGGCCCTGGTGCTCGGCGAAGGCCTTCATGGCGGCATCGGCATCGTGGCTGTGCTTCATGATCTTGTCCGAGACGCCGGCTGCGGTGGTGGCATCCTCCGAGACGCCCGGAACGGGCTCTTTCTCAACGTCGTTGGACAGGTCGGCCATGGTCGATGGTCGGGAGTCGGGCGGGTGACGGGTGACAAGCTCCCGGCTGGTGATGGGTTTAAGGCGCGGGTGAGTGAGTGGCGGCCAAGGGCTGATAAGGCTTTGTTGGTGATAGACAAGCATTCGGCGATAAGAGATGCGACCCGGCTTGCGTGCTTGCTATACTGGCCCGAGGATAACTGAGTAATGCTATCCCAGGCTTGGGTATGATCGGCCGCTTGGGTCGGGAGTCGGGAGAGGCGGCGTTGACACAATACGGCTGTGGGATGACACGGATGGGCGGTTGCCGCGCGGGGAAACGGCCCATATGCCAACCAGCCGATAAGGGAAGGTGCGATCGAGCCTCTTTTCTCTTTTTCCATCACTGAAACCCGACACCATCCCTCGGGAGCCCCTGCCGACAGCCGAGACCACTTTACATTTACCAGCGGAATCTCATCTATGTTACGCTGATTTGTATTTATCACTTCGGATCCCCAGACGCGTGGACTAAAAATGCCAAAGTACTCCAAATATAATAATTGTTTACTCGTCTACGAAGTAATATTATAATCCGAGTTTTAGAGTGCGGTTGGGAATAACAGGTGACGACGGCGCTTAACGGTAAGCCAGGACGCATATAGGAAAGCCGGCCACCACATCCGTCATCCTTATACATCACCAAGCGCGGTACACGCGCGGGCCGTCCCATTCGCCTCGGCCGAATCCCGCCTTCCCCTCCGCCTCGGCGTCCGCCTCGGCGTCCGCCACATGCACCGCCCTCCCGCATGCGGAAAGAAAGGTAAATCACCGGCTGCATTGCACAAAAGCGCAGGCCATCTCGCTTCGCAACACAGCACGGTTGAAACCCAAGCCCCAGCGCATACAAATGAGAGAACGCCTCATCATCTTGCGTGACCAGCCGTTGGTCTGTTCGAACTTCTCTTCACTCTTCCAGAAAAGAAAAGACGACCTTCTCTTCGCCATCCGCACGGTCCCAGGGAGGAGTCGCCTTGGCAGCCCCTGTTGAGGATCACCAAACCCTTATCTATCTCCAAACCCACGCGGCGTGCACCGGTGAAAGAAAGAAAAGATCGATCTACGGACACC
Organism: Diplodia mutila; assembly: GCA_022560015.1. Lineage (NCBI taxonomy): Eukaryota > Fungi > Ascomycota > Dothideomycetes > Botryosphaeriales > Botryosphaeriaceae > Diplodia > Diplodia mutila. The sequence goes on along the minus strand of JAFISB010000031.1, from coordinate 3,419 downwards.
GTTACATCTCTCTTCGACCTTCCTTTTGGCGCCCTCCCACGCCCACACCCCGTGCTTGCACACGGACCACCCGTGCCGCACGCCGGGTCTCCACAATGGACGCGACGCGCACTGACGCCCCCACTTGTTGCCCACGACTCGGTCGCGGAGCGTGTGCACGGGGCCAGGGGCAGGAAGCGGACATGCACAACCAAACGGGTGGATCCCCACCTTCCCCCTTCCTCATCATCATCGTCGGGCCCGGGACGCTGCTCCAACACTAGCCAGAGCAGCGCAACGTCAGGCCGGCGTCATCGTCGTCCGCTAGCTCCCTCATCTCTCGGTGCTTCTTCTCTTCCATCCGTGCTTTAAGCTCCAACAAATCCTTCCTCGCCATGTTGCTCATCATCCCAACAATCGACCATTTCCGTCCCGTCATCAGTGCGCTTGTCGTTGGTCTTGTACACATCATCACCGCAGTAGAGACGAAGGAAGTATGCCGACGCCTCCTCGCGTACCGTGCCCCCCTCTAGCCCGTGCTTTTTCCCTTCCTTTCCCCCTTCGCGAAGCCTTCGAGAATGTTCAATAGGTAGCGTCGCCGATCCGGCGCCGCTCAACCTAATGTCGGTTACCTGCCGCACGCGCGGAAAGCGGGAGTGAGGCGGGATGATGATACCCGCGGCTCCAAGCGATCGGTAGAGAGAAGCGGGACATGACAGGAGAGAAGGGGGGGGGGGAAAGAGGGAAAGAGGAGAGATGAGTTGCAGGAGATAGAGGGTGGTAAGCGTAATGCTCACCAACAAATCTTCATTTCCGACGCATGGGCGGGAGGCCCTTGCCAAAGTGCTTAGCCTCCGATCAGAATAACGTCTAGCAGAGACTTGGCCACGAACACCCAGGGGGATGGTTGCGCGCATGGCACGCTAAGAAGGTCAAGATCTGTGTTCCAAGCGATCGCATCGAAACGAACATGGTGGGCCGCGTGTCGCCCTGGTTACCATGTCCTTTATTTGGGTCGGTGTCCTGGTCCTGCCATCCCAGGCCAATAGCTACGCACACGCCAACTTAACACGCCTAACGACATCATACTTTGAGGGGAAGAGAAGATTTTCGGGAGGATTTGTTTTGAATGTTTTTTTTTCCATTGTTTTTCCTTGTCCGGTATGCCGGTGGTCTGAAGCACATGGGCTGTCTAAACTAAAGTGACGGGTGCTGCAAAGATGTAGACCGAGCCCGTGGTATCCAGCAGTGTCGTATGTATGGGTGAAGGGAAAATAACTAAACACTACCAACGCTAATGCGATGCTGACTCTGTAACGTATATGGGGTATCTTTGCAAATTATCGATATGCTTGTGGAGAGGGATATGTCGGTGAGGGATGCCGAAGCGATGAACAGAGTCGAAGGGAAAGACGATTGACCAGCAAGCCCGCGTTACCATGCGTGATATGTAGAAAAACAGCAAATCGCAGGACTGAGACTCTATGCATCCCGTGCTCGTGCAGTCGTGTTGGTTTTTTTTTTTTTCTCTTTCTTTCTTTCTTTGTATGTTATTGGCCCTTCCAGAACCTCGCCTTCCTGGTCGTTGGCGCCGACATGGGCCTGTGCTTCTCTTCCAAGGCCGCTGTCGAGGCGTCGGCGTCGTCCTCGTCCGGCACGTCGATGCGATACCGCCGCACGCTGCACGCGTCGTCGTCTTCTTTCTCGCCGTCATAGAAGGCTTGCCTCGGCGGCCGGCGCGACAGCCAACGCGGCGTCACGCGGCGCATGAAGCCGCGGAAACCTTTGGTCGAGCGGTCGATTTCGGCGTACTCCCGGCGCCGCGTGCTGGGCGAATTCCAGTGCATGACGGTGGGCGGCGGAACCGTGGGAGTCGAGACTTCGGCGGCGGCGGCATCCTCCTCGGCGAGAGAGGAGAAATCGGACAGTGCCGGGGAGGGCATGGGGTAGAAATGGGCGGGGTCCTGGTGGGCGATGGACCTGAGGCTGTTCCTGTCGACTTGGAGAGAGTGGCGGGACATGTCGGTGCTGGGACGACCAAGGGAGGAGAGGCCGGGGGACTGTGGGGCGCTGGTGGGGGTAAAGGAGGAATTAAAGATACTGCAGCTGCGCGAGTGCAGGGCGAGCACCGAGTCGAGGTCACTGCGATGATGCATGGCGAGCTCTACGGGGAAGCTGCGCACTCTGCCGGAGAGGGAGGGCCGCGGGTAGACGGTCGAGCTGCGGCTGCTGGACCTGACCGAGTGTTTGGAGCTCGGCCTGGATCGCCGTTTCCTCAGAGGCGGGCGTTCTGGCGTCGCCGGAGCGGAGATTGCGGCCGTGATTGTGGAGCGGGATTGGTGACGGCTTAGCGGGCTGGGGCGGTGGTTAGGCGTGCCACTGCTCGCTTCGGCCGTGGTGGTTGAAAAGGCATCGTGGGTGGTTTCAGAAGGCGAGGATCCGGGCGGGCTTGACTTCTGATAGTCCTCGAAACCGCTGTCGGTCCGGGTCATGGGCTCCGCGGCAGGTAGGGTGGAGGTTGATTCATGGCTGAGGCGTGCGGAAGGGTTCATGGTCGATGACGAAGCATCATCTGCGAAATCAAAGTCAGAGAGAAAAGAGCGGTGGCGGCAAAGGGCGTCCTACAGGAATCAACCAGCACAGTGCGAGCCGGCGCACTATAGCCGGGGAGGAATTAAGGAAAACAGGCGACGAAGACGGTAGGTGGGGAGGGAGTTTTATACGGCAGGGGGGCAGTGCTGGATATAAGCTTGAAGGCTTGGGCGCCGTGGCCAGCAGGGGTTGGGGAACGGGCGCTGCAGGGAAAATCCAAAGGAATCAAATGATCCGAGCAGGGAAAAGCGGAAAGGGGAGCTCACGAAGCTGGCGGCTTGGACTTGAACCGCACTACTGAACGTGCCACTTCACCGCCATCTAAAGTGGGGACGCGGCGAAATACAATACAATACGTAGGTCGTGGGAAACGGCGACCTTTATCGTGGGCGTGGGCATGCGGCCCCGGAATAGCAGCTGCCTTTCACATGAAAGTGAGGATTGCCTGCGACAGGTTGCACCAGATGGCGCAGGCAGGAATGCGCGCCTGAGACACGACAGCTGCAGTTTCGCAGCTGCTCTTTCCCGCGACCTCACCGCCATTGGGCGCCGGCCACGAGAAGCTGCCTCTCGCGCCCGAAGTCGCAGTTGAGGCGGCCGGTCAAGTCGCGCTTGGCTGCGCTGCGGGGATTGGGCGAGCTGGTGCTTCACGCGGACACTAATGATCGCCGGGACTTGTGTCGAATGGTGTGCTGAAGCGGCGGACGTGGCGGGAGGTGAAGGGTGCGTGACCACGGGGGGGGGGGGGGGGGGGGGGGGGGGGGGGCGCGGGGGGGGCGCCCCCGGTGCGTGCCCGGGGGGCGCCCGGGTCGCCGTGGGGAGGGGGGGGGGGGGGGGGAGGGAGGAGG